>RJWK010010679.1:0-32029 GCA_004363435.1 Platanista minor | reverse complement strand
ATCTTCTTGATCTTTGCCTCCATTCTTTTTCCGAGGTCCTGGATTATCTTCACTCTCATTATTCTGAATTCTTTTTCTGGAAGGTTACCTATCTCCCTTCATTTAGTTGTTTTTCTGGGGTTTTATCTTGTTCCTCCTGCTGGTACATAGTTCTATGCCTTTTCATTTTGTCTATCTTTCTGTGAATGTGGTTTTCTTTCTAGAAGCTGCAGGATTGTAGTTCTGCTGTCTGCCCTTTGGTGGATGAGGCTATCTAAGAGGCTTGTGCAAGCTTTCTGATGGAAGGGACTCTTGGGTTTTTTTTTATGATGTTAAATCCTTAGTACTAGGAGAGTGCTCCCAAATCTAATTTCTCTCTTATCCAACTTTATATTCCCTTTCTGTTCATCAAGCCCCCTTAAAATTCGGTCCTACATATAGTCTCTCAATTTGTGCTGACTGGATATTAAAGCTCCTTTTGGGTATAGTCCCTTTCTTACATTATTACATCCAGCACATTGAGGCTTATCATCATTTAAGGTGTACGGGACAGGAGGCAACCTGAAAACAAATCTTGAGAGGGAGAGCTGTTTTTGTCTTGATGCGAAGAGGCCTTTTCACCATCTCTGAACAATGGGGGGAAGTGATAGGTCTTAGTAGAGGAGGGCAGGCCTCTTCTGGGAATATCCTCATCTACTGTGTCAAGCCCCATTCTTTTCCAACCAGGGCCCTGACCTTGGCTTAGTATATCTGTCTTGGCTGAAAGTTTAATCTGTGGAGCTTAGCTACCCTGAGTTTATTCTGGTCTCCCACTGCAGGAGTTGAGAGCCACTTTATGCACTACCAAAGAGACCCTGTAGTCTTCATTTTAGCTTTCAATTGGTGGTTAATCACTCAGCTTTTCATTATCTTTTTACAGTGCATTTATCTGGCTAAAGAATAGTCACCTGTTTTAGTCAGCTTGGACTGCCATAACAATATACCATAGACTGGGTGACTTAAACACCAGAAATTTATTTTTCAGATTTCTGGGAAGAGATCAAGGTGCCAGCCAGTTTAGTTCCTAATAAAAACTCCCTTCCTAGTGTGCAGACAGCAGCCTTCTGGCTATATCTTCACATGACCTGTCCTTCCCTGTGTGTGGTGGGGAGAGAGGGGAAGAGGAGAGGAAAAGGAAGGAGAGAGGGAGGGAGAGAGAGAGAGAAAGAGAGGTGTCTTCCTCTTCTTAGAAGACCACCAATCCTATCAGATCAGGATCCTACTCATATGACTTCATTTAACCTTAATTACCTCCTAAAAGCCCTATCTTTAAATGCAATCTCATAGGGGGTTAGGACTTCAACATATGAATTTGAGGGGAGGGGGACACAATTCAATCTACAGGACCAGTTAATTTCATTGTTCTTATAATTACTATTTTTCCCGTATGTCTCAAGTACCTGATACATCATATCCGTTAATACATAACCTTCCACTAATGTACCAACATGATTTACCACACGTGAAAGTTTTAACAATTGGACTATAATCATGTGATGGGGTCCTTATTGTCAGGTGGGCAGCTAATGATCCAACTCCAAGACCCCATCTTAGGGCCTACTTTCTCAGATCTCACTCCTGACACTAACCATCACAGGTTGGTTCCTGGGAAGCAGAGTATGAGATAGAGTTTAACAGGCAGGATATTTATTAAGGAGTGTCCTTGGAACTAACACTTGGGAACCAGAGAAGAAGGAAGCAGGATTGGGCAGAGGGAGAACTGAGATGTATGCAGGTCCCATAGTGAGGTCAGGAGATTAGAATTGACCTTCAGAGTTGATCCAAGTTGGCTAAGATGGTCAGGCTCTTATACCCCAACTTTGTTCAGTAATTGAATGTGGGGCCACCTGGGAAGGGGCCTAACCTCGAGTGATGTAGCTTTCTGCAATGTAGCAATCCTGAAGGTTCCAAAGACTCTGCCAACAACTCCCAGTACTTGGGACAAGTCTTTATAGTAGGGGGATCTGGGCAGTGCATCAAAACGCCCACCACAGGGGTGAAGCATTTAAATTTCTCACTCCTTTTGTTTTCATAGAGGGAAGAAATTTTCTACTCCTCAGGAGGAAAAAGAATGAGAAGAATTCAGCATCTTTCTCTTCCCAGAGAAGTAGGAATGACTTCTCTGATAGATGAGATTAGAAGGAATCAAGCTTAAAAGACTAAACCTTTTCTGGGCTTCCTCTGTTTCTGATTCTAACTTCCTTTCTGTTTCTCTTTATCCCCTGGCTTGTCAGTAGGATTCAACAAATTCTCTGCTCCTCAGTGTTATAAGCTTATGGGGAAGGCCTGAATCTCATGGGAAAGCCTGAAGTTGTCCAGTTTTGCTTATGACTGGGTGATGAATGTGTTCCGTTGCATGAGGGGACCATTAGCAAGCCCATTTGCCAACCCAAAAGTCTTTCTCTAATTAGCTTTATACAAACTAATTTTTTTGTTTTTGTTTTTGCGGTACGCGGGCCTCTCACTGCCGCGGCCTCTCCCGTTGCGGAGCACAGGCTCCGGACGCGCAGGCTCAAGCGGCCATGGCTCACGGGCCCAGCCGCTCCGCGGCATGTGGGATCCTCCTGGACCAGGGCACGAACCTGTGTCCCCCCGCATCGGCAGGCGGACTCTCAACCACTGCGCCAACAGGGAAGCCCCCAAGCTAATTTTTATAAATTGTATTTATTATGAAAATTTCAAACACGAACAAAAAAGAGAGAATAATACAATGAATAATCATATATTCAGTATCCAATTGAACCTATTAGCAGGACTTTTATTCAAGTCAATATTTTGATTCCCTCCTGTCTTGATTCCTGAATTTTATTTTTCATTTGTTTCCATACTTAAAAAAAAAAATTAAGAAACTTCACATACAATCTGGATTTGTGACTGCCCTTGGGGAAAAGAAAAATAAAAAAGAAAAAAGGAAACCCTGGCAACACTGGACAGCCTGGCAACAACCAGATGATTCTGAGAAGCTACCTGCTTTAAACTGGGTTCAAGCTCTCCCGTTTGTCATAATCTCCACCCATCCCAACATGGATACCAAGTGTCAGTTTGCCACTCACCATAAAGCTTAAACTGTTGCTTTTATTATGTCAAATTTTCCCCTCCTCCCTACTTATTTATATTATCTTTCTGGTCCTTGTTCTACAGACGGCCTTTTTAGTCTACCTACAAAAGATCAAATCCAGTAAAACATAATCACAGTGTTTGAGTGTTCATAACAGCTTTACTATAAGAAGAAAAAATTATGTACAAAATGTGCATCAGCATGTAAATGGTCATATTGTAGTCTAATCATACGGTGGAATACTACAGCAGCACTGAAAAGGAATGAATGATTGCTATACACAACCATATGGATGAATCTCAAAATAATTGTACTAAGAAATAAAACAAAAAGAAAGTATTATATATAATGTATTATTCCATTTATGTAAAATTCTAGAAAATGCAGTTAACCTTTAGTGACAGAAAGCAGATCAGTGGTTGCCTGAATGGATGAATAAAGGCAGGGAGGGATGGGTTACAAAGGGCTTTGAGGCAACTTTTGGAGTTGATGGATATATTTATTATCTTTATTATGGTGATGGCTCCATAGGTTTATATAGGTTACAGATCATTAAATCATACACTTTAAATATGTGTAGTTTATTATATGTCAATCTCACCTCAATACAACTGTATCAAAATAAAACTAAGCCCTCAAAACAAAACAAATAAAACAACAAGTATCTGCCATATATACTAGTAAGTGCTCAATGCATGTCTCCCTAAATACCATTGACAGAAGATGCTTATATTCACTAATTGTTTACATGGATTCAGAAAAAAAAATTGCAGTTCTGGTCCTGGTAACTTGTTATTAAATTTTGATCCATAGAAATGTCATAACACTAAGATTAAAGAGAAAGTCTAAAAGGTTCTGGAAATGGATAACAGTGGCTGCTTCCTGAGAGGAGAACTAAGAGGGTAGGGGAAAATGATAGGTAAGTAACTTTTTTTTTTTTTGGTACGCGGCCCTCTCACTGTTGTGGCCTCTCCCGTTGCAGAGCACAGGCTCGGGACGCGCGGGCTCAGTGGCCATGGCTCACGGGCCCAGCCGCTCCGCGGCACGTGGGATCTTCCTGGACCAGGGCACAAACCTGTGTCCCCTGCGTCGGCAGGTGGACTCCCAACCACTGCGCCACCAGGGAAGCCTGGTAAGTAACTTTTTAAACTGGTCACATGCATGTAATATTTATATTTAAAAAGTTATTTTTCTCAATGTAGTAACAAGGGTTCTTATAAGGGGCAAGTCAGAGAGGAGAGAGGATGTGACCACAGAAGCAGAAGCTGGAGTGATCTGAGGAAGCAGCCATGAGCCAAGGAACGCAAGCAGCCTCTAGAAGCTGAAAAAGACAAGGAAGTGGATTCTCACGTAGAGCCTCCAAAAGAACTCAGTCCTGTGGACACTATTTAGAGCTTCTGACCTCCAGAATTGTAAGATAATAAACTTGTGTTGCTGTAAAGCCACTAAGTTTGTGGCAGTGTGTTACAACAGCAATAGGAAACTATTAGACCCCAGTTCATCTCACAGTCCAGATATCACTTATGTAAGTCTGATTAAATTAGTATGAAACATGCAAAAAAAAAAAAGTTCTTTTTAAGAAATAATGATTTTCTTTAGGGCTTCCCTGGTGGCGCAGTGGTTAAGAATCCGCCTGCCAATGCAGGGGACATGGGTTCAAGCCCTGGTCCGGGAAGATCCCACATGCCGCAGATCAGCTAAGCCCGAGCGCCACAACTACTGAAGCCCGTGAGCCTAGAGACCGTGCTCCACAACGGCAATTTGAAACTCTACTAGAAATAAAGCCAAACAAAGCAGCTTACTGCCCAAGTGTGAAGCACAAATATTTGGGCAGGGGATAATAAGGGAAGAGAATCTATTTGATCCTGATACTCTGCACATTTTCCTTTGAGTGGCTTTCTAGTGGATGTGACAGATGTCTTGAAGAGAAGAAAATGTAATCCTGGCACTCTCCATAGCCTGGAAGTTGGCTGTTAATTTTGAGTCAACTAATAGACAAAACACAAAAGATGTTGACTGTGTTTAAGGGAGGTGAGTAGAAGGTGGAAAGGAAGAATGGTGATATTAATTTTAGAGAGTCGAAATACTATCTAAGGTTGAAATATTATCTAGAGTTTCACAGTGTACTACTAAAAGTTACAAAGATAACCAACAAAAGAGCTAAAATTAATGTAACTCTTAAATATCAGAAGACTGGATGTTAACATAATCCTTATCTTTTGTACCAGGGAGTTGTTGGGTATTGTCTAAAGCTGATATAAGCATATTTAGAAATACTGAATTAATCACAAACAAAAACATGCAAAAGAGGTTGTCCCTGGGGACTGGTCCTAGAGGTAGAAAGGATTAGCATGAGATTTGTTGCTTTTCATCATAAATTCTTTTGTGCTGTCTGATTTGTTACAATTTAATTTGTTTCCTTTTATTTGTTGCCATATGTGCATTTCTTTGACTGAAAAAAGAAATTAGAGGCTAGTTGCTCTGTTTATATGGAAACAATATTTCAGACATCTACCTTTATCAAGGTTGACTCCCTAAAATATGTCAGGCATTCTAGATCTTTTAAAATGAAATTCCAAGGACACCAAGACACTTGGACTAAGCAAATGGTTGCTCTAGTGATACTTTATTCTCTACCCTAAATGATATTTAAGAGCTCTTAACTCTACCTTCACTAGTTCCAGCCCTCTGCTTATGAGATTTCTTTTTTAAAGTGTCTGAGTAGTTCTGTTCCTCCATTTTTGGGGGATAGCATTTTGCCTGAACCCAGGTTACTGATTCTGAAAGGGGAGGTCTTCTGGCTCTGTCTTATTACCAATCTTGGAACAGAATTAATTGCTCATGTTTAAAAGGAATTGAAAAAACATGGTATGGAGAAATCATGGTTTAATCTGATAGGTAGGACACTATGGCACATTACTGCCACCAGTTGGCAGCACACCTTAATTGCAAGAGTAGAAAAGAAGGGAAAACCATTTCTGATTTTTGCGAAAGTCTGGCTGATAAACAACAGTAAATATCCTGTAGCCAAGTGAAAAATGCAAAGGAATAAAACTTGATTTTGGGAGAGTAAAATGGGACAGTGGTCATGATCCCCCAAATACTATGTTTTAGATATTCATGTGGTATATGGAAGTAGTCAAAGTGTGAGAAAGCATAATCAGAAGACTTTTCTGTAGTCTAAATATCCAGTAGCTGTGTCTAGAACTCTGTAAAAGGCATGGAAAAGGGAAGAATCATGAATCAAGTGTTACTTTGAAAAGTTTTTCTTACAAGATCTATATGAGGAAAACTACAAAACTCTGATGAATGCAAACAGAAAAGAACTAAATAAATGAGGAGATGGATAGGAAGACTCAATATCAGCAAGATGTCAGTTCTTCCTAACTTGATCAATAGATTCAATGCAACCCAAATCAAAATCCTAGCAAGTTATTTTATGGATATCAACAAACTGATTCTTAAGTTTATATAGACAGGCAAATGACCCAGAATAGCCCTATAATACTGAAGGAGAAGAACAAAGGTGGAGGACTAATGCTACCTGACTTCAAGACTTACTATTAAGCTACAGTAATCAAAACAGTTGTGACACTGGCAAAAGAATAGACAAATAGATCAATGGAAGAGAATAGAGAGCCCAGAAGTATACAGGCATAAATATAATCAATTGATCTTTGACAAAGGAGCAAAGGCAATACAGTGGAGTAAAGATAGTCTTTTCAATAAATGTTGCCAGAAGAACTGGATACCCACATCCAAAAAAAAAAAAAGGGAGAATCTAGACATAGATCTTACATCCTTCACAAAAATTAACTCAAAATGGATCATAGACCTAAATGTAAAGTGCAAAACTATGAAACTCCTAGATGATAACTTAGGAGAAAACCTAGATGACCTTGCGTAGGGTGATACCTTTTTAGGTATCATCCAACACCAAAGACATAATCCATGAAAGAAATAATTGATAAGCTGGACTTCAATAAAATTAAAAACTTCTGCTCAGCAAAAGACAATGTTAAGAGAATCAGAAGACAAGCCACAGACTGGGAGAAAATATTTGCAAAAGACATCTGATAAAGGACTGTTATCCAAGATAGACAAAGAGCACTTAAAACTCAAGGGTAAGAAAACAAACAACCCAATTTAAAAATGGGCTAAAGACATTAACAGACATCTCACCAAAGAAGATATACAATGGCAAATATGCATATGAAAAGATGCTCTACAGCACAAGCCATCAGAGGAGTGCAGATTAAAACAATGAGATACCACTATATACACATTAGAATGGCCAGAAACTGGAATACTTTCAACACCAAATGCTGATGAGGATGTGGAGCAACAGAAACTCTCTTAACTGTGAGTGGGAATGCAAAATGGTACAGCCACTTTGGAAGACAATTTGGCAGTGTCTTAGAAAACTAAAGATACTCTTACCATATGATCCAGCAATCACACTCCTTGGTATTTACTCAAAGGGGTTGAAAACTTATATCTGCACAAAAACACGTATAGGAATGTTTATAGCAGCTTTATTTATAATTGCCAAAACTTGGAAGCAAGCTTTGCTTTCCCTCAGTAGGTGAATGGATAAATAAACTGTGGTACATCTGCACAATGCATTATTATTCACTATAAAGAAATGAGCCATCAAGCCATGAAAAGACATAAAAGAGGCTTAAATGCATATTACTAAGTGAGAGAAGCCAGTCTGAAAAGTCTACCTACCATATGACAATTAGAAAAATCAGTGGTTGCCAGGGATGAGGGAAGAGAAAGGAAGAATACACAGAGCATGGAGGATTTTTAGGGCAATGAAAAAACTATTATGATATTATATTGATGGATGTATGCCATTATACAGTTGTTCAAACCCATAGAATGTACAATACTAAGAGTGAACCCTAAGGAATCACCTATGGACTTTGGGTGATTATGATGTGTTAATATAGGTTCTTCCTCAGTAACAACTGTATCATTTTGGTGAGTGATGCTGATTACAGCGGAGGAGGCTATAATGTGTGTAGGTAGAGGGTATATGGGAAATCTTGGTTCCTTCCTCTCAATTTTGTTGTGAACCTAAAACTGCTCTAAAAAACTTAAGTCATTGAAAAAAAAAAAAAGGTTCTGTGAAAGGAATGCCATCATTATTGTCATGAAACAAGTTGGCTGACCGTCTTTTACTTCAAGCAGGGCTCTAAGGTCAATGGAATAACTTTGAAATCTTCTTCATGCTAAAATTATCCAGAAGGGAAAAAGGCATAAGTTCAGCCAAATTTTAAAAGGAGTTCTGCCATCTAAATAGTCACAAACTAGCTTTTTATAAGGCAAAGATCTTCACGTTATTGGTTAATAAATGTTAGCCATTTAGTCTGTAAAGCATTTATACTACATTTACATTAATGTGTAATTCTGTAAATGCAATTTTAAGTTTATAATATTAAATTTAATATTTAGTATTATATTTTTGGACCAGGTTGGCTAAAAGATTGAATTGAAATAAAAGTTTAATGGGCATGTGCTTCTTTAGACATCTAACCTATCAACCTGAATCTTCAAAGTGGGCCAGGTCTCATTTCAGATAATTTGAAATGAACAATGAGGTAGAAATTCCAAAGGGCACCAAGAAACTTGGACTAAGCAAATGTTTGTTCTATTGATACTTTATTCCCTATCCCAAATAATACTTAAGAACCCTTAGCACCTACCTACACTAGTTCCAGGTATTCTGACATTTTGTTCATACCTCTGACTTGAAGCTGTTAATGAAAACTGTGGTGTTTGAAAATCTTTGCCAAGAACTTTGGAATCTTGATTAAGAATTTCATGAAAGCAGAGGCTCCTGGGAAATGTGTGATTCTGCAACAAAGTTAACTTGTTATAGGACCTATTACTTTATCTTACCAAATAGCTAAAGCTTGAATGTATCTGGAATTACAATGCTATTAAGAGAAATCAGGAAACTTGAATAAGAAAGATGCATTATTTTAAATGTTGAATTTTGGGCTGGAGCTGAATTTTGGGCAAGAAAGCTGAATATGAGGAATGTTAGTTAAGAGAAAATCAGGAACAGATAATAATTTAAAGAGACTTTTGAAGAGAAAGGATACTAGAGGAGAACAGAGAGCTAGGAGTTGAACTATGGATTTGAAAAAAGAGGAGGCGCTAGCCAAGGAATCAGAAGACCAGGAAACCAGGTAGGTTGTAGATCCCAGGAATTGTCTTAAAAAGGGGGGAAATAGGGTTTCAAGGAGGGTATAAGGATTGGGTGTGCCAAGAAAAAGAGGATGAGAAAATGGTTGTGACCTGAAAGTGTCAATACAGTTTGTTGTTATCGGTTAGATTGATAAAAGCTAAGGAATAAGGTGGAAATGAAGGTGGGAGACTGCTTCTTTTGAGAAATGTGACAGTGAAAAGAAGGTTGATAGTATTGTAACTGGAGGGAGTAGTAGTACTGAAATTTTTAAAATGACCGTGGAAACTGCTGAAAAACAGAAGCCAATGGCAAGATGTTGAAGATATAAGACCCTAGGAAAGTGGTGGAAGGAGGAAATGGGAAGGGACGGCATACGTAGTCCAGGAAGAAAAACTAGCTTTGGAGAGAAGGGGAGAATGGGTTAATTTGGTGAGAATTTGAGAGGTCATGAACAGGGTGTGGTTACAGATATTTTAATACGGAGAGAATATCTAGCCGGAATTGGAATTCCATAGCTTTGATCCCTGGAAACTAGATGATTTTATCTATTAGTATGGATTGGGACTGGCGCCTTAACAAGGAAAGCTTCAATAGTCCTTGGGGAGAATACGATGGGAAGTCAACTAAAGATGAGTGAAAAAAATTGTGGGAGCGCAGTCACAAATTCATACCAAGCAGGTAGAATTGTGACTTCCTCCAGTGAAAACCCACACACCTGTGACCCCTGGGAGAGAAATCTGAAATAAGGGTAATCTACTGGAGACTGGCCGTTAAGACTATTTTTAAAAAGTTGAGCGATTCTAAGGCAAGACAGAAATACAGCTGGGTATATAGTAACAGAGATTTAGTCATAAATGGCGCCGATGACCTGGGAGACTAAGGATTCACTTTTGTATTGAAAGTTTGAGTGGGTGAAAGGTAGAAGCCACGGCCACAGAGAGGCTGGTGGAGAGTAGGGAAAGGCGACATTCAGCGGCATATTTTGGTCATTATGTCACGTTAGTCAACTTTCCCTTTTGGCAGTTAAAAGGCTAGGATTTTCACGTCCATTTCACAGCTACTGACAGTAGTAGTCTTAGGCTGTGGAAGGTGAAATCTGATTCCAAAGCAGAGGCTATATTTTCCCAGTCTATCTACATTCTTTACTCACTAACTAGCCAATGCTGCCGCCTTATGCAAAGCCGGCACCACGGAGAGTATCTGCTTTACAGAGGCAGGGACGACGCCAATCGGCCTGCGGCGAGCAGTGTTGGGGCTAGATCGGCGGCGAGGGAGGTCCCAAACAGTTCTCGAAACCTTTTCACCCGCGCCGGGGGAAGCGCCTCGTCAACAGTCAACAATAAATCGCTAGTACAATGCTAAACTCTGAGGCCCTCGTCAAACCCAAGAGACGCGGGAGCACAGTTTTGTGCCGTCACCCCCTCGCGTTTCCGCAGAGCTCGTCCAGAGCGGGGGATGGGGGTAGTAGGAGCCGGGCGGGGCTGCGGGGAAGCGCCAGTCCCGCGACCCGGGGAGGGGCTTCAGTGGAGGGGCCGGGGGCGGGTTTCCCTCCCAGGTCTCGGAAAAGCTCCAAAAATGGCGGGCAGCAGCTCGGCTAGCGGGGCGCGCAAGCGCCGCCGCGGCCATCCTTCCGCCCGCCTCGGGGGCCACGAACCGTCCACACGGCCCTCACTGAGAGGTATCCGCCGCTCGCGATTGGCTGAGCTGGGCCAGCGCTCGGTGCGGGGGCCGGGCCGCCACGCAGCGGCCACGTTTCCCGCCCCGCTGGTGCGCGTGCGCGTAATCCCCACAGGAAAGCGTTTGCGCGCGTCCCCGTCGCGGCCGCCAGCTCGCGCCTCAGCTCCCTCCCCTTTCCGGGCAGGTCCGACCCGTCAGCGAGGCAGTAAGCACGGCGGCCAGCAGAGGGCGGTCCGGATCCAAGTCTGCAGCGGCGCCATTGGCGTGTGGAAAATGCCACCAGATGGCGGGTTAGGATTGCAGCTCCGTTGAAGGCGCGGCCCCCGCTCCCGAACCCCCGGCGACCACCCCGTAACAACCCCCCCACATCGGGAATAACACACCGGAGACTTTTGGGGGGAAACTAGGTCGACGGCCGGCTGCGCCCGGATGGGCAGCTGAGGTGAGTGCGGGCGGCGGCAACGGCAGCGGGGGGCGGGAAAGAGGGGGAATGCGGCGGCAGCGGCGCGGGGGCTGGAAGCGCCGATCCAAGATGGAGGCCGGGAGAGAGCGAGAGAGCGCGAGCGGGGAGCGGGCGGGCCGGGCGCGGGCCCCGCGCGGGGGAGGGAGGCCGCGCGGGCCTGTGCGGGGCGCGGCGGTCGCCGGCCGTCCGGGAGCCGGGGGGAACGACTGTGGGCGCGGCGGGCGCCCCGGAGCCCTGGTCGCTCCGCACCCCTTTCGCGGGCCCCGAAAATTGTGCCCCCGCCCGTTTAGGCACTACGGCGACGGGCGCGGAAGCCTTTGTGGCGCGCTCGGGCCCGCCGCCAAGCCCGCCCTCCGCTCTCCCCCGCCTGGACTCTCGGGACTCGCCCGCGCCCGGCGGGGCCGGGCCGAGGCGGGCTGGTGCGAATGCCGCCCGCCGCCCTGCGTTTCTGCGGTGTTTTAGCGGCGGTGGCGGCGTCACATGACAACGAGCTCGCCTCGGCGGAGGGGCCGGGGGGTCGCTCGGCGTGGCGGCCGGTCCAGGCCTCTTCTCGGTGGGGTGGAGCGGGGGGCTGGCGCTTGGGGCAGAGGGGACGTCGAAGCCGGGCTTTCCCGCTATCTGTCCTCCCCGCCCCCGACGGAGGCCTCCTTGTGAAACGTGTCGAGGCCGGAGCACTGCCCCACTAGTTTGCCAGCCCCCCGCGAGACGAGGCCAATAAAAGTTGTTTTCCCTCCTTTCCCGGGGTGGGGGTGGGGGTGAAGAGCTGGGAAACTGGAGTGCCTGGAGTTGGACCTGGGCCTCGATTGGAGAGTCCAAACTGGGTGCTGCTTGTGTGCTGTAGGGACTAAGAAATTTTCAGGTTTTAGTATTGTCACGTCACCCCTTCCACCAACATTTGAAATTTTATCGATTTTCTTCACATTGCAGAGAATCGTGCCCCGGGCATATAAATCATGGGATGGTTTTGGACGCTTATAGACTCAAAACGAGCTGTTTGTATGTGACGACAGCGAGTTATTTGCTGTTAAAGTCGATGTTAAGATGATGAATATATAGTTTATTCCTTCTCGTGGTTATGATTAGAAAGGACTTAATTTTGCATCTCTTAGCAAACATGGTGTTTATGAAAGTATTTGACTTGGCATAAAGAAAGTTGTGTGATTTGTAACTTACGTGAAATTTGACTACACCTTTTAGATTTTCCTGTGTCTTTTTAAGAAAATTGTAAATTGTGATGGTGAAGCACTTAGGAAAATACATGTAACAGTGAAAATAAAAACAACCTGTGTATTGTATGATATATTGTACCACGTTCTCATATTTATAACGTACGAAATATTCAGGCTAAAAAAATTTGCCCAAGGTGGGAAATAGTGAAAGATTCGGAAAGGTTGTTTACTTGCTTTGTATTTTTGAGAATAGTTATAACACAAATTGTTTGCTATCTAAATAAAGTACTAGAAAACCGACAAGCGTTTTGGTAAAGTTTTTTCATTACATTTCAAAATGTACATTGAGTTTATTCAAGTGGTCTACCCATGGTCATTTTTACAACCAAACTACTTCTGATTGGAAATTTTTCAGTATCCACTTTAGTTCTGACATTCTGACAAAGCTAAGGGGTATTTAAATAGATGTGAAATACGGGAAATTGTTATGTTACTAGGAATGCTTCCCTTGAAGACAGTATACAAGTACTGTTGATTTGAATGGCTCTTTTAAAGCCTTAAGGGGGCTGTGGTAGGCGAGAGAGAGCCCGGACTGAAGTTACTTTAAACATACCCTAGGTTTGTGATCTTTGGGGTGTCACTCTTCCAGCCTTTCTTTCCTCATCACTAAAATGAAGGTAATAAATTATATGGTAGTTGTATAACAAGCTGTATGTGGGAAAGCCCTTCTTAATTATGAAAACTGTAAAAACTTATGTAATTTTATAGTTTTAATCTTTTTCCTTGATTCTGGATCTGTATATCTTCATAATCAGTGCTGTGAGGAGATACAGTGCACTCTGGAGAAAAAGATGTCTCTTCCCCCTTTTTATCCTTTTCTGCTTTGTCCTATGTTGATGGAGTGTATTAGTTTTCTTTTTATGTATAGCAAAGTACCGCAAATTTACTAGCTTAAACAATGCCCATTTATTAGCTCACAGTTTCTGTAGGTGAGAAATCTGGGTACTTTGGGCTCTCTTTTCAGCATCTCATCAGGCTAAAATCAAGGTGTTAGCTGTGGCTGCAGTTCTCATCTGAGGCTCATGACCTTATTCCATGCTCACTACTTGTTGGCAGAATTTCCTTGTGGCTGTATGACTGATGTTGCCATCTTCTTTCTAGCTGTTGGCCAAGGACCTTTCTCAGTTCCTTACCACATGTTCACGTAGGCATTTCACATCATGGCTGTTTGCTTTCATCCAGGCAAGCAGAAGTCAGTTGCTCTGGCTTACTCTGTCTCTGTCGTTTGGACTCCCTTTTAAGACCCCTTTTTAAAGCTGATATTTGGTCAGATCCACTCAGGAAGATCTCCTTTTTGGTGAACTCAACTGATTAGGGAACTTAAATACATATGCAAAAATCTGTTTGCCATGTAACAATCACAGGAGTGATGTTCCATTATATTTACAAGTCTCTCCCACACTCAAGGGGAGGGTTATATATACTAGTGTGTGGGTCATTGTGTGTTGTTAGAAGTTTGCTTGCCATGGGGAAAGAAGTATCTTTACAGTTGCTTCTTTAGAATCTGGATGTACAAGAAGAGCACATAGGCAGAGCAGTATAACCCCACCTCGTAAGTTTACTCATACTGGTTTTGTCTTCATGCTTTTTCCTTTTTGTATTTCATGGCACCTCAGTTGAAGTGCGTCCCTTTATAAAAGCATTTTATTGCATTTAGAGGAAATTAAAAATAAAAGTTAAAAAGTTAAGTAAAAAGAAAAAAGGCAGTAGAGATTATCTAATTCTCATTACTGCTTGATACCTATTGTTTTACTCATTTTAGGGATGAGATTTAATCTCAGGGAAGTTAAGAAATTTAAATGCCTAAGATTAGACTCTTATTAACTGACAGGTAGATTCATAAACTCATTACACCAGACATTTGCTGTGGTGTGATTGGTCCAGCAACTTTTGAAGAGGGAATTATGAAAAAGAATAGTTATTTAAAATAGAGTAGGGATATTATTGGTGGACAAAGAAGGTAGCAGAAATTGGTCATGGTATGCGGGAGGTTTAACAGTCCAAGAAGCGAAACACCTTCAAGAGGAGGCAATTAGGACAGTTTTAGTTAAGAATAACAAGATTTAGAGACTCTAATCAGGAGTTAAAATTGTTCGGGAGATACAGCTTAATTTCTTAATAGAGAGGTGATATAGTAAGTGCTTGGAAAATTTTTGTTAGCTGAATATGAATCTCTAGAATTTAGATGATTCTTGGTACTGTGACGCTTTGTAGGGAAAAGTAGGAAGCAGAGATCTAAGAGGATGCTCTTGCATAAACCCAAGAAAGAGATGATTCTTGAGGTGGGAATTAGGATGTGTCTACAGAGAAGGAGGGATCAATTTTCTGTCATTTTGGTAGTCAAGAGGATAGGATCCCAACTTCCTATGTTTTAGTGCTTAGAGAAGCCTTGTCTTATTGACAAATGTGATTCTTTTTAAGTGAGCTTTAAGTAGGTCATAGACCAGTTCGTTTTATAGAATCCTTTTTCTGTTTCACTCCTTGTTTCTTCTCCTTCTTCTAATTCTTTAAGCCAGTTAGTGCTTAAAGGACATCTCAATCCTACTTTCTTTATAAGATACATCCTTAGTACTATGGGCCTAAATGATGTACCAGTTAGTTGCCCAAATTTCTCTAAGGAGTTTTGCTGTAATTAAACAACTCTAGAGATGGCTTTTAACTTGCTAGAAGCTCAAAGTTACAAAAACATTTTATATTGTGACCCAGTATAAACACACACACCATGGAAATAATGTCTAACCTTTATGTGGTACACGCTGATTTTTAAATTTTTTCTTTTTTTTAAATTAAGAATGCTGGTTGCAACTCACCTATGTGGTATCATGACTTACAGCAACCCACAGCCGAATTATAATCTCATTGGTAATTGGGAGAGTGCAAAGTAGAACCATAAGAAGAAATCATTTCACTTCTATCAGATTGGCAAACATTAAAAATTCTGATAATATCAAGTGTTAATGAGAATGTGGGGAAATTAGACTCCCATTGTTGGAGGGACATAGTCATTTTTCAAAAAAAAATGACTTGTAGTAAGTTGAAGAATACATGTACCATAAACCTAGCAATTATACTTATATCTTTATATTTCTGATGAGAGATATTCTGGTATGTTGGGGTAGGTGAACAAAAATATTTGCAGTAGCCAAATTTAGCAACAAAGTGCTCATCATTCTACCACAGGTTTTCAAACACCAGTGGTGGTTTTCAAATGTTAATCTTGATGCCTAGGATAACCTCACTTGATCACAGTGTATTATCCTTTTTATGTTTAATATTTTGTTAGGGCGTGAGGATATTTCTTCATCAGGGATATTATTTTGTAGTTTTCTTTGGTTGTAATGTTTTTTTTCAGGTTTCAGCATTAGGATTTTGATGGCCTCATAAGATAAGCTGGGGAGGTGTTCCCTCTACTGACTGAAAGACTGTGCAATATTCCTTGACTGTTTGATAGAATTCATCAGTGATACCATTTGAACTTAAATTTTTTTTTTTTGTGTGGGAAGACTTTTGGTAAATTCAAATTCAATTTTTTTGCTAGACATAGGGTTATTCAGATTTTGTTTCATCTTATGTTAGTTTTATTTTTAAACGAATTTGTTGACATTAGTTGTTTATATGATTCCCTTGTTATCCCTCGACTGCTTGTAGGATTTGTAGTGATATCTCTTTAATTTCTGGTGTTGTTAATGTGTTCTTTCTTTTCTTTGTTGACCAGTCTCTAATTCTTGGTTTATCTATTTGTATCTCTTTTCAAAAATAACATTGCTAATTTTCTCCATTTGTCTTCTCTCTCTCATTTGTTTCTGTTCTTTATGATTTTCTTTCCCCCATGTATTTTGCTTTTCTTTTTCTAGCTTCTTAAAGTGGTCATAGATTTCAGACATTTCTTGTTTTCTAATGTAAGCAAAGCTATAGATTTTCCTCCAAGCACTGCAGTATCCCACAGATTTTGAAATTTTTATTATCTTTTAGTTTGAAATAGCTTCTGATTACTTTGTGATTTCTTTGTTGACCCATGGATTATTTAAAAGCGTGTTGTTTAATTTTCATGTATTTGGGATTATTTTATTTTAGTTTAGTTTAGTTTTTGTTTTTTTGTTTTTGCGGTACGTGGGCCTCTCTGTTGTGGCCTCTCCCGTTGCGGGGCACAGGCCCCGGACGTGCAGGCTCAGCGGCCACGGCTCACGGTCCCAGCCGCTCCGCGGCATGTGGGATCTTCCTGGACCAGGGCACGAACCCGCGTCCCCTGCATCGGCAGGCGGACACTCAACCACTGCGCCACCAGGGAAGCCCGGGATTATTTTAGATATCTTGTTATTGATTTCTAACTTAATTTTATTTTGAGATCTTGAGATATATTCTGTATGATTTAGATCTTTTTAAATGTACTGAACCTTGTTTTATGGTTCATCATTCGGTTTATCTTGGTAAATGTACCTTTCACACTTGAAAGCATATTCTGCAGTTGTTGGGTGTACTATTCTGTAAATATCAATTAGATTAAGGTGCTTTGGTAGCATTTTCCAAATCATTTATGTCTTGGGTTTTGTATTATTTGTTTTGTTTTTTTAGTCTAGTTCTATTCAGTTGCTGAGAGGGATGTTAAAATATCCAACTATGACTGTGGAATTATCTGTTTCTCTCTTAATTCTGTTAATTTTTGCCTCATGTATTTTGAAGCTCTGTTATTAGGCACATACAATTTATGATTATTAGGTCTTTCTGATGAATTGGGCTTTATGAAATGTCCCTCTTTATCCCTGGTAATAGTCTTTGTCTTAAAATCTGCTTTTTCTGATATTAATATAGCCACTCCAACTTCCTTGAGCTTACTGTTTCTGTAGTGTATTTTCTTCCATCCATTTACTTAAAACTCTTTTTTCCTTTATACTTACAATGTGCCTCTTGAAGGCAGCATATAGTTGAGTTTTGCATTTTTTATCCTTTCTGACAGTCTGGAAGTGGAATCTATCAGTTATAATAAACATTGATTATGTGCTAATGCTTGTCAAGAACTGCGAAAGTTCTGAGATTTTACCCTACTTGCAAGCTAAGTTAACCTGCTACAGTTTAATGGAGTCATGAGACTCCTTGGTCAGAGATGAAGAACAGTGCATTACAGCAATAGCAGTAGCCACAGCTATTAGTGTCAGGTCTTGGAGCCTCAGTTTGTACACGGTAGAGTGAAGATGTGACACTCGCACATGCATTGGGTTGTGTTAGAGGAGGGGAATCCCAAGCTTAGAGAAACTGGAATCTTTATAATGGGTTGTAAGCATACCTCTCCTTTTCTGTGAGGGAGATGCTATTTCTTTTTTCCAAGATTCTACAAATATACTTGAAAATATTGGATCAAAGGCAGTCGGTGCCTCTGTTTTCAAGACAGGCAGAAAAACAAGAGACCCATGGAGAATTGTCTTTCAAAACTGCCCAGTGAATTTTCTCAATTTCCTCTATGTTATTAGCTTAGATTTTTCTTTTATTTCTTACATGGCCCCAACCTAGCTTTCCAGCTCTGTCTCTGCACTGTACTTCTCTGTAGGTTTTATGCTCTCACCAATTTGATTACATACTTATATTCCCCCCACCCCATGTCTTTGTTCTGGGGTATAATGTGTGTGTAAGAAACAATCACTGAGTGTTTACTGTATACCAGTAAATATTTTATAGTAACCCTGTGAGGAAGTTGTTATTATTATGTTGCTGCTGTTTTACAGGTTAGATTAAACTTATTTAATCTTAAATTATCTAAATTAAGTTTATTAGATTTGCTTAAACCTCTCAAGTTTGTGATGAGCGAGGGACACATAGTAGAGAAGTTTTTGAAGTATTCTATTTTTTTTTTTTTTGCGGTACATGAGCCTCTCACTGTTGTGCCCTCTCCTGCTGTGGAGCACAGGCTCCGGACGCGCAGGCTCAGCGGCCATGGCTCACGGGCCTAGCTGCTCCACGGCATGTGGGATCCTCCCGGACTGGGGCACGAACCCATGTCCCCTGCATCGGCAGGCGGACTCTCAAACACTGCACCACCCGGGAAGCCCTGGAGTATTCTATTTCTTGATGTTAGTAGTAGTTACATGGAGTGTTCACTTGATAATTCTTTAAACTGTTATCTAGATCTTATGTATTATGCTGTATAATTGATATAGCTCACAAAGAAAGGAAAAACAGAAAAAACAAACACTGAGCTGTAGAATCTGTGTAAAATCTTTCCTGATAACGTCAGCCAACAGTTATCACCGTCTTTGTATTTTCATTTACTGCAAATGCATTATTGCATTTATTGTTGGCACCATAAGATTTGGTAAATGGTGGTGTTCATAAGGCACGGTATTTTGTAGACTAATTGTTGTAAGGCCAGACAACTAATAAATGAGAGAGCTGGGATTTAAACCCAGACTTACTTTCAGAACCCACACTCTAAATTTGTTAAAAGGGCATTTTAATCTCAGCCTTATTTATGCTTTTTGTAATCTTTTGAAGTTTATTTTACAGAGATTTGGTTTTCTTTTTCTATCATATAACAGTCATGAGGTCTTGAGTAGAACATTTAATTTCTAGAGGCCTCAATTGTCTTATCTCTGTGATGGGAATCCAGTTAAGATTCTTTCAGCAAATATTAATATGGGTGCTTACTCCATGACTAGTAGTGAGTATACAAAGTTGTTAAATACATAGGCTTAGCTTTTAAACAGCTTCTGTTTTATGGGGAGAGATTAAAAACCGAAACCAAACCCCAAAGCAACAAAACAAATAGGGATACTACCTGAAATGTTGTGAGGGCGTTAAGTTCAGGATACTTTGGAAGCATAAAGTGCAGAGGTAAGAGGACAAGACCTTCTCCTTGTCAGGTCCCCCCAAATGATAGATTATTTTTTATGGGAAGAGATTTATTTATTTTTCTAATTGAGATAAAAATACTTTATTTTCTAATTGAGATAACAATACTTAAGTATTACCTGTATTGTTTTTAAGCTCTCTGACAAGATTTCTCTTCATAATTGTTGAGTTGGTTTAAAGGTTCAGGTAGAGGTTTGAGACACCACTGCTTGTCTCCTCAATCTTAGGCAGAAAAAAAGTTTTATACATAGTCGAGCATGAACATGACCTGATTGTCTCTTTTGAGGTACCTGATTCCCTCTGTTATTCTAAAGCTCTGTTGATTCTATTATGTCATGTTATTTTTTCTTATCTTATTTAGAGTACTGAGAGGTAGGCTTTCTTTAGTAGAGATAGTACAAGGTAGCATATGTGCAGAAATTCTTACGACAGAATGCAAGATACAAAAGCTAAAGAATGTCTTAAGCTGTGTTCTGCTTTATTTTTAAAGCCTAAATTAACTTTCAGGAAGAAAATGCCTTACTTAACCTTGTACTGTTAGGGATAAAAAGTTTGTATGTTCACAGATGAAGGAAGTATTATCACATGATTAAGGGCTAAGAAAGCCATTATATATTATCCAAAAGAGTTCCTGACACCTGAGTTACACAGCCTGTGTCAAATTCTAACTCATCTCCTTCCTAGGCATGTAAACTTGGGCAGATTCTTTAACCTCTCTAAATCTCAGTTTTCTCACCTGTATAATGGAAGTAATAAAAGCATGTCTGGTGGATTGCTGTGTCAGTTAAAAAGTTAACTCTTAACTATTAGACTATGTTGCATTGTATATAAATCCAAAAGACATTAATCTTAAATTTAAAAGTTGAATAAAATTATAATCCAGATAAGTCATAAGATTACTTTCCAGAAGCAAAGAATTTTAATTAATTGGTTCTTATTAGCACATAAAGCTAGTTTAATAAACTCTATTAATGAGATAGGTCAGAAGATGAGGTACTCAGGTTAATAGAGAGGTGAGAGTTATAGCCAGAGTTTTCTGCCTATTGTTCAACGTATTTTAAAAATCAGGCTCTTTCTTTCTTTAGAAAGTACTGTATCTTGGAAAGCCATCGTAATGCTTCCTTGGTAATTGAGAAAATTTGAAGACTGTATCAGGATTGTTATTTATGAATATTAGCTTTGCATGTATAGTTTTGCAAACAAAGAGACTTAGGCATGAATCTTTACCAAAAGCAAAACATAATCTTGAAAGTTACCTCTTTAAGTTCCTAGACAAAGTAAGATGGTTAGATGGCTGCTTTTCCTCTCATAAAAAATGGGGTAGAGGGAACAAAACCTGGGTTAATCTGAGTTTTTAAAAAAAGTTTTGCATATTTAATATTTTATTTTATAAATGCAAAGGGAGTGTGATATAGGAGAGAGAAAACTAGTATAGGGCCAGTGACTTGAGTTTTAATTACAGCTTTACCAGTAACTAGCTGTGTGTCTTTGAGTCACTACTTCTCTGAGCCTCAATTTCTTCGTTGTAAAATTAGTTTCCAAGATTCCTATAAATTTTTTAGTCCATGTTGAAATAATCAGGAAATCAGTTCTGAATCAGGTAATGCAAAGTTTTTGATTTTAAAGACTTTAGTTTTGAAAAACCTAAGTGTGTTATCAGCAGGCCCTTTTGTCTCATCTTCCAACAGGTTATTAGAATAATTCATGCTTTCCCCTAGCTGATTAGTGTACAAGCCAAATACGTTAATATTTAGATAGTATTTATGGTTTTTGGTTCCAGCTATGGGTGTGTGTTTGCTTCTTTATTTGGTGAGAAAGAGATAGATTAGCAAGTGTCTTCATATAATTTTAGTCATTGTGAGTCATTCAAACATTTATTGAACATCTACAGTGAGCCATACACTGTGGGTATAAAAACATTAAAGCACAGTTCTTTTCTTCCTGATGTACGGAGAAGGCGATTCAAGACTCATAACTTAGGTGTGATATAACCTTCTCCAAAAATCTTTTCCAGACAGCCTTATTGCCCCTTCCTCCCATCATCTCTACCTTTCTCAAGTCCAGGATTGATCTAAGGGCTCTTCCTTTGTGTTTTAGTGGTAGGCTGTGCCAGGGCTGCCATGACTGGTTGGGAATTGGTGGTGCTCTGCATAAAGGTGCCACGGCCAAGGGGCTAGGTGGGGGCTGAAATCCAGGTTTCATTCTGCTTGACCAACCGTCCATTTGCTTTTTCAGCATTTTCTAATTTGCCTGCCCAAAGGAGGCCTTTTCCCCCAATTCTTGCAAAACAGCCTGTATATGGTAGCAGATATCTAACTTGTGCATTAGTATACCATTAAGAATATTCTGTAGTGTATTTTTTTTTTGGCAGGTAAGTTTTATAGTAGGTAATAAATGCCTTGAGGTGGTTTGTTGAAGGGAGCAAATGCTTCCTGAAGGCAAATTCTTATATAAGTTTTGAAAGAAAAGTGAAAGTTAGCCAAGCAAGAATGGGATGATGGAGATGGGAATGGCATTCCAGGTGAATATACAGGAACAATGTAGTGATGTAGTGTAGAACCCAATGGTTCTTAAATTGTGCTCCCTGCCTCAGCAGTATTAACATTACGTGAGAACTTGTTAGAAGTACAAGTTCTTGGTCCTCACTCCAGTCCAGTTGAATCAGAAATTCTTGAGATAGAGACCAGCAATTTGTGTGTTAACAGTGGTTCTAATGCAGGCTGAAGTTTGAGAGCCACTACTATAGCCCACTTCCTGAGGAAGCATTATTTGAGTGTATGTGAAGAGCTTGGGGTTACCTATAGAGGAGTGATTAAAATGTAGAGCTGTAAGCAGTGACCAGAGTGCCTAGTGTGCCAAACTAGAGTTTGAACTTTGTCCGTAGGCCAGTGGCTGCACATTAGAATCACCTGGGAGCTTTAAAAATATACCAAAGAATGGGTGGGATCTACCCCAGACCATCTGACATCAAATCTCTGATTTTCTGAGGCACAGAGGGTTCTGAAGTACATAACTGTCAGAACTTGGTTACTGATTATAATAGTACACGTTTATTGAGAATGTGGCAAATACTATGTCGAGTAGCATGATAATAAACACAGCTATCTTATATAGGTATTGCTCACATTTCACAAAGGAGGTAAAGTACCTTTTCCCAATATTACCTAGCTAGGAAGCGGTGGGTTTGAGTCCAGGTTTTTATAACTCTGAAGTCTAATCTCTTAAGCAACTTTTTTTTTTAAACCTGGAGTTCATAAACTTAGATGGGAAAATAATATTCTCATTTTCCTAACCTCTAAGTGAGATTTATCATTTTCTTTAACTTTGAATGTAGGCAACAAATCACAGTTGTATGAGCAATGCTGTAACTTTGTTACCAATAGAAATCAGAAATATTTTCATATTAAATTACAGTTGTTGCAGATATCTCAAAATATCTTTTATCCTAATCAGTGCTTTAAAATTGGGCTGTTAGACCCACCTCTAGATCTTTTATTTACTGTGTTAAAGAAGCACATACAATACTGTATCACAAGTTTTTTTTGATGTGTTGATAATTATATTTGAATATAATTAATAACAAGTTCCTTTTCTAAGTATGGTAGCCTTTGCAGTGTTTAGTAGGGTAAGGTAGACAGGAAATAAAAAATTCATTTGTTTTGTTATCTTGTCGAATAGAGATCCTTAAAAAAGTCTCTCTTTCCTTCACCACTTCTCTTTTATTTGACTTGTTAAATAGACCAAAACCCAAGTTCTTTGTTACCTGTCAAAGTTATTAGATTGAAAACTACTGTGGGTTTAGAGTGCTTTTTTCCTAAACACTTCTTAAAAAATTAGAGAAGATAAGCATTATCTCATCAGGCAACTTTGTGCAGTGATGGAAATGTTTTCTAGATGTGCTATCCAGTATGGCAGCTGTTAACCATAATGATGCAAAGAAACAAAATAACAATAACATTAAAAGTTAACAGTATTGGTAACATTAATAGTTAACAGTATTTCCTATATACCAGGCACTGTTTAAGCATTTTACATACATTAACTTATGTGATCCTTACAACAACCCCATGAGTTGGGTAGTATTGTTAAGTCTTAGTGTCTTAGTTTACAGATGAGGAAACTGAGGCATGGAGAAGTTAAGTGATTTTCCAGAGTTCAAATAGCTAGTAATTAGCAGAACTGGGATTCAGACCCTGGCAGTCTGGCTGCCTTTATGTTTCCTTTATAATATATTGCTTTACCACTTTCCTCAGACCTACCCCCCACAAAAAAATGCATATACAGAATGCTGTCAGAAACAGTATATTAAAAAGGAATTTAAGATAAATCATTTTGTTCTAATTAGCTAAAAGTTGTGCAGTTTTCTATAAGTAGACTTGTATTTGTACTAGATGTATTAAGTATTTTTAGTAACCAGCACTGATATTGTTAAACAGTAATTTATATTTTTCCTGAATTTAATTTAAAGCTGGGTTCAGAAATTGAATATTCATGTGGTTATTTTGTTTACTGAAGCTAATTGAAGTATAATTCTGAAATCATTTTATGATAAATTGGCTTTGGTTAACAGATATTTTGCTTTCCTCAGTCAACGTACACATATGAATGACTAACCTGTGTTACACCTAGTATGGTATGTTATGTTCCTGGAGGCCTGGAAGGGGAGAGGTATCTCCTAGGTACAAAATTACATTCTTACTGTATTCAGGGTGAGCTGGTGGTAGAGTGATATTAAAAGGGGCAAGAGAACTGTCATTTTTCAGTTATCTCTATAGGTGTTGTGCTTGGTGCTTTACATATACAAAGCCATCAGTTATTGAATACAGGTTGTTTATCACACCCATTCAGGTGCTTTAGCTTCATTACATATGTTATTTAATCTGAACCCAGTGCTTCAGAGAACATGATGACGACAAAGATACTTTATGGATGAGGGCTTTGTTAGTCTCTTCCTCTCCCCTCCACTCTCCTTCTTCCACTTCAAGGGAATGATCATAAATATAGATGGGGAATGAGAGGGGGGTGGAGTTGAAGTTATTGATACCAACTTATCTAGTACTTAAGGTTCTCGAGTTAATAAATTTGTTCATTTCATTTTGCCTAGATGCTGGAAATAAGGCAGACAAGGTATTTGTCCTCATGTGAGAGACAGTCAATAATCAGGTAAACAAAATAACTGTACACTGTGTTAAAAGCTGTAAAGGGAATAAGTGAGGTGCTGTGATGGGTAACAGTGAGATGCATAAACAGAGTCAGGAAAGGCATCTTCGAGGATGTTAAATTTAAGCTGAGCTTGCACATAACCTGGCAAGAATGGTTCAGGCACAAGGAAGAGCAAGGCAAAATCTCTATAGCAGAAATGGCTGTGGTATTTTGGGAACTGAAAGGTCGTTATGGAGGGAGCATAATGCAGGAAGAATATAGTGTCTTCACCTGAGGTTAGAGGGGTAGGCCAGAATCTGGATTACATAGGATACGTTTGGGTGAGCAAGGCTCTAAGGAGCGCAGATTTTATTATAAGTAAAATGAGAAACCACTGGAGAGTTTTTTGTTTTTTTGTTTTTCTGGTACGCGGGCCTCTCACTGTTGTGGCCTCTCCCTTTGCAGAGCACAGGCTCCGGACGCGCAGGCTCAGCGGCCATGGCTCACGGGCCTAGCCGCTCCACGGCACGTGGGATCTTCCCGGATCAGGACACGAACCCGTGTCCCCTGCATCGGCAGGCGGACTCTCAACCACTGCGCCACTAGGGAAGCCCCACTAGAGAGTTTTAAGCAGAAAAATGTTTAAAAAAAATCCCTCTAGCTCGGTGATTCTCAACTGTGGGTTATATTTTGCTTCCAAGGGGACATTTGGCAATCTGCAGGCATTTTCAATTGCCACAGCTGGGGGTGATGGTGTATGCTACTGGCATTAGTGGGTAGAGATCAGGGATATGGCTAAATATTCTGCAGTAGTACAAGACAAGCTCCCTCCAGCAAAGTATTGTTGGCCCAAAATGTCAACGGTGCCAAGGTTGAGACACTTCTAGCTGAGGTGTGAATGTTGAATTGTGCTGGGGGTGGAATGGAAGAGGGGAGGGTTAGGTTGTTGCAGTGTTCAGGTGATGGTGCCTGGGCTATGGTTGCAATAGAGGTAATAATGAGAAGTGTTGTGATCCTTTATATGTTTTGGAAATGACGAGTCAAGAATGATCTCCAGGTTTCTAACTTTAATAACTGAGTGAATGGTGGTGCCATCCTAAGATGGTAAAGAGCAAGAATGAAGGGTTCTAATTTTTAAAATCTTATTTCATGGAACCTGAGTTGCCGTTAGAGATGATACAGCACTATTTTATGTACAGTAAGAAGGAACATGCCGTATGCCTGTGCAGTCTATAATTGGTCATACTAGCCACTCGTTGCTTTGAAATCTTCTATCCCCAGAGACTTGACAGTTTCTTCTGTCTTCATTTGCATTGCTTGGCATGTGATAGGCTGTCCTTTGGCATGTATCTCAGTAACAGAGCATAATACAGCTTCATCTACTTGTGGCTGTTCTCATATCCCATAAATCACTTTATCGTTGCTTTGCGAGAAAACATGGAATTGGGATTATTATTAGCAATAATGAAATTTGATTCGCTAATTTCAATTTTTGTACTTTTGTACACAGTAACTTTTCAATGTCAAGACATTTTAAAGGTAGTTAAATTCAACATGCATGAAACTAACAACACAGATAACACAGTTTATGACAAGGTGAACAGCTATGTCTGAGTTATGGATGAACAATGACAGCTAAGTTTAATTACTGTGTCCAGCACAATTATAAAATGCAATTGATTGTGAGATGCGTCTTTACCTCAGAAATGTTAAAATAGGGGAAAATGTATATATTAGAGTGAGTAAAATACAGTAGATGGTGAGGAGCATCCCATACCAGCCCATTAAGCGTATGATATGGGTTGAAATGGATTGATAGCACTACTGATGGTCCTTGTGTTAATAGTATAAATGGTTTCTGTGTATGGAAGCTCACCTTTTAAACATCACTGGCAGGTGAAAATTTGCATTTGCAATGAGCTGTTTAGACAGTGGTAGAATTTGTTGAAAGAATGGATACAGAGGGTGACAAGTAAGAAATAGTTCTTAGGCAATATTGTAGAAGCTAAGTGATGAAATTAAAGCAATGAAACTCCATGTGTATGTGTGTTTTGAGGCTGTATGCCAGTACTAGCAGCACAGTTTTACAGAGTAGAGGTATAGGCAAATATGTCTTAATTTTGGCTAGAGAACCTAGCTGCCGTTTTTTTCACATTGCACTATAATTTCTAGTTTAACTTACATAGCTTTGGAAAACAGTTTGCTAACAGTTTTGCTGCATCATATTAAGAGGACAGTAACTGTCACCTAAAACAGATACTGAAAGTTTATTAACCAAAACAAAGTTCCTGTGTGTATAAATAATGTGTGCGTATGTATGTTAGTAATGTTTCTTTGACATGCAAAAACCAAATCTCTTACAACCATCATGCTTCACGAAAACAGCTGTGGCTCTTTAGTCCAAACTGTAGCCAGGCATCTCAGAAACATCAGGTGTTCCTGTGAGGTCTGATAGTGATCCACCCCCCCAGCTAATAACCATATTGGTTAAGTTGCAAATACCCTACTATGTCTTTATCTTCCTTGTTTGGCACTTAATTAAATACTGTTTGTATTGTGATAAACTGAGATAATTCACATGTGGGTTTCTTTTCTATACTATGAAGTGTCTTCAGGGTAGGAACATGTTGCTTTTGTGTGCTCCATAGCAGCAGAGCAAGCACATTGCTGGGCAAAATAATAGACACTCAATAAATGGTACTTAAATTCAACCAAATTAAATAATTTAGATTCATATCATATACTAAGCTTGATTGTTATACTTTAAACCTTTTTATTAGAGATTATTTCATTACAGCTTCAGATGTGCTGAAAACATCATTCTTTGCTGAGATTAATGACTTTACTATGCTGTTTGTTCCTAAATCTTTCCAGCCACCTTTTTCCTGTTGACTTTGTTACTCCATTCACTCATTACATATTGTTACTGACCAGTTTTACTTTACGGTCAAGCTAGACAGAGCTTGGAAATAGAAAATAATTCTTTTGTCATATGACCTCACTTTAAACAGATACACACACTATTAAAGGGTGTATACTGATGTATGGGGTGAGCGATTTGCTTACAGTAAGATTTTTGGTAAAGGTTCATTGATTCAGTAAGAAATTTGGAAACTTCCTTAGTTAAATCAAAATATCATTGGAAAAAAAGTTTTTGTATTTACATAGAAATGTTGAGGAACATATAAATTTGCAATTATAATACTTTAAACATTTGACCTTTTCCATTTGGAACCTTTCTAGTTCCTCTAAAAAAGGAAATTTGAATTGTTAGGCAGGAACATTCCATTTTCTAAAATAATAAGAAAAAATGGTACTTTGCTGTAAAAGACCTCTTCATGAATTTCTGCATATGTTGTTGAATTTTTTGATTTCTTTTTGAGCACAGACATTGACAGTTACTTTTCAATCTTATAGAGCCTTCTAGTCCTTTGACACCTCTTTTGTCCCCTTCCTGCCTTAATTTTCTTAAGTAGCTTGGAACCTTATGTAACTTTTGGAATATGCTGAGCTGCTTTGCACTTTTGTCTCTTCGTTGCATCATCTGTCTAACCCATAGTCAGCTACAGATCAGTTAATCTTTTTCATTTCTATGTAGCTGGCTCTGACCTGCTGAGCACATCTGGAGAAAACCTTAACTTTGCAGACTGGAGCCACTAAATATTCATGCTCACCAATCTTAATTGGACCCTCAGCATTACCCAGTAATTCTTCTTTTATCCTAGTTAGTTCTTTTTCATTTCTCATAGCAGTTATTTAAAAATTTCTACTCTCTTGTAGCCCCCTTAACCACTTACCCTCTCTTTCTCAGTAGATGACCTTATCTATTCATTGATAAACTTGGATTTAATTACTATTTTATTTTTGGAAGATGTTGAAATGATTGAAACGAGGCTAGGATAGAGATTACTCTGACATTTGCTATGCCCAACCCTTGAAGGCATACAGCAAACTAAGAAATTTTAGAACAAAATTTGAAATACATATCTGTAATAATTTTGGTTGAATCTACTGTGGGCTAATTTTAGTATAAAATCACTTTTCCAGTTATACTTACATTCTTGGAGTAGTCTTATGTTTTGAAATTTAAGATTAAAAGACGTTTTTCTGGGCTTCCCTGCTGGCGCAGTGGTTGAGAGTCCGCCTGCCGATGCAGGGGACATGGGTTCGTGTCCCGGTCTGGGAAGATCCCACATGCCGCGGAGCGGCTGGGCCCGTGAGCCATGGCCGCTGAGCCTGCACGTCCGGAGCCTGTGCTCCACAATGGGAGAGGCCACAACAGCGAGAGGCCCGCGTACCACAAAAAAAACACACATACACAAAAAGACGTTCTTCTGTGTTGTGTTAAAGGTTCCAAATAAATATGCCAGCTTTTAAAATTGCCATATAACATGTTAATACATAAAGTACACTGCTCGTAAGTTTGATGAATTTGTACCATGTAACCACCTCCCAGATCAAGATCTAAAACATTTCTAGTACCCCCAAAAGGTTCTCATCTCAGTTATTTCTCCCTCCCCTCCCCCAACCTATTCCAGCTTTTGTAGCCATCAGTTAATTGTACTTTGGCTTCTTCTGCTCAATGTGATGTTTGTGAGATTCATCCATATTGTGGCATGTACCCACAGTTCCTTTTTTATTGCTATGTAGTATTCTGCTCTATGAATATACCAAAACGTATATCCTTTTTTTTTTGGTGCATGGACAATTGGGTTCTTTTCAGTTTGGAGCTGTTACGATAAAGCTACTGTGAACAATCTTGTACAAATCTCTTGGTGAACATATGCCCTTATTTTTTTGGATACATATACCTAGAGTGGAATTGTTGGGTCATAGTATACTTCTCAACACTTCTTTTGTTATGGAACCAAATCATTAACTTCACCCCCGTGTATCTATAAGCGATTTCATTTCTTTTGGTAAAGAATACAAAAAGAACATTAGGTTTTCTAACAAGATTCTAATAGAAGGCACTTCCTTGTTTTTATTTACATATAAAATTAAAACTCTTCATTTGGTTCCAAATGGAACTGTTTTTGTTTCTGTTAGTACTTGCTTCAGTATTGTTTATAAGTCTTTAATTTATTTAACTTATTTATTTTTGGCTGCATTGGGTCTTCATTGCTGCACGTGGGCTTTCTCTAGTTGCAGCGAGCAGGGGCTACTTCTTGTTGTGCTGTGCGTGCTTCTCATTGCAGTGGCTTCTCTTTCTGCAGAGCATGGGCTCTTGGCATGCAGGCTTCCGTAGTTGTGGCACATGGGCTCAGTAGTTGTGGCTTGTGGGCTCTAGAGTGCAGAGTCAGTAGTTGTGGCACATGGGCTTAGTTGCTCCACGGCATGTGAGATTTTCCTGGACCAGGGCTCGAACCCATGTCCCCTGCATTGGCAGGCAGATTCTTAACCACTGCACCACCAGGGAAGTCCCTGTTTATAAGCCTTTGTTTATAAATTTCCTTTCTTTATTCAAATTTGAGCATTTCTCTCTACTATAGTTTATCTTGATCTCTGTAAGATTATGTATCTTATTTATTAAAGGATTTCTGACTGCTTTTAAGACTGCAGAAAATAATCATTGATTTTTCTGGTAGAAGCATAGGCTTTCTTGGTTTTATTGGGTTGGCCTTTTAGACACTTGCAGTGTCTAAAGTGGAAGGAACAACTGGATTTGGAGAGTGGAGACCTGGATTCTAATCCAGGTTAGTCTGTTTATTAGCAGCATGTCTTTTTGTGAATAATTTTTAAACTCATGGACTCACTAGTATTGGGAATAAGCATTTATGTCCTGGTCATCTCACAGGATGCTGGATTAGTAAATGGGCTACTGTAACAGTGCTCTATAAACTATGAAACATGAATATAAGCAGTTGTCTTTTGGGGGGTACATTTTGTGTGTTTGCAGATTTCTGAGCAGCATTCATCTAGTTCGTAAAACAAACAAAATACAAATTGCAGTTTTCAGAGGCATGCAGCAGGGCAGAAGAGTGTCTCTAGGGAAGGCTGACTGCCTGATGAGTCAGTTCTTAAGTGTGGCAGGAACTGATGAACTATGTAGCAGACTCTGGTTCTCAGAATTGATATGGTTAGAAGTTCACTTTATTATTTAAATGTAGGAGTGATTTAGGTTTCAGGTGAAGTCTGAGGTATGAATCAGGGTGTCAGGTTATTGATACACATTGAGAAATGTAATTTTCAAATGAAATGGACTGTCCGTGCTAGTCAGTCATTTCATTTTCCTCCTGTCGGAAGACCTATATCAGACACAGATTATAATCTGAAGATTGACCAGTAAACCTGGAATTAACCCAAAGTGAGTTGGATCATTTTAGTTGTCAATATTATTGAGCTGTGATAGCCTGATATATATGTCTGAACTACAGCAGATCCGGGTCAGAACACTATCCAGAGACAGTGTTGGAGACAAACTGCGAGATTTAATTTGTTTCAACACTCTTCACTCTTCAGTTAATTTGGTTTCAGCTTTCATATAGTCACGGGCAAGAGGTAGGTCCTGATTCCCATGCCACCTTGTTTGTATTTTGTGTATTTACTTTTTCATTCTACAGATGATTTATCTCTTGATGTTTGATTCTCTAATTTAATTCTCACTGTGACTTTACCTCAGTTTTAAAGGAGCCTTTTCTGTGTGTCCCATATACTGCGTCACTAGTGGATTTAATCTATCCTTGCAAAGTTGAGTAAGACATACGTTGCTTCTAGTGCCCCCTTACGTCTGGATGTAGGAAGAATAAGGATTTTGTAGTCAAACCTGGATTTCAGTATTGGCTCTGACATCTATTTAGCTGAGATTTTGGTCAGGTTACTTCTTAAAGATCAATCTTTCCATTCATTCATTCATCTCAGAGGCATTGTAGTCCCCCTGCTCCTCCTTCCCATTTTTTCCCTTCTCCTTTACAGTTATATTGAGGTATAATTTACATAGCATAAAATACTCTTGTTTTTAAGTATATAATTCAGTGATTTTTAGTTAATTTACAAAGCTGTGCAACCACATCACAGTCTAATTTTAGAATATTTCTATTTTTTTTAACATCTTTATTGGAGTATAATTGCTTTACAATGGTGTGTTAGTTTCTGCTTTATAACAAAGTGAATCAGCTATATATATACATATATCCCCATATCCCCTCCCTCTTGTGTCTGCCTCCCACCCTCCCTATCCCACCCCTCTAAGTGGTCACAAAGCACTGAGCTGATCTGCCTGTGCTGTGCGGCTGCTTCCCACTAGCTATTTTACATTTGGTAGTGTACATATGTCCATGCCACTCTCTCACTTTGTCCCAGCTTACCCTTCCCCCTCCCCATGTCCTCACGTCCATTCTCTATGCCTGCGTCCTTATTCCTGTCCTGCCCCTAGGTTCTTCGGAACCTTTTTTTTTTTTTTT
>RJWK010010678.1:0-43295 GCA_004363435.1 Platanista minor | reverse complement strand
TAAGGACATTTAGCAGCATCCGGAAACACCCGTGGTCGGTGGGGGGAGCTCCTGGTATCGACTGGGTAGGGGCCAGGGATGCTGCTCAACGCCCCACAGTGCCCAGGAGGTCCACCACAACAGAGAATGACCCAAGGTGGAGAATTCTGGCTCTAGTGCGATCTCCGTGGCACATTTGATGAAAAACATCAATTACACGGTTCTGTGTAGACGATGTTACCGCTACAGGTGTGTTTTTAAAGGAGAGGCAGGGCTTCCCTGGTGGCACAGTGGTTGAGAGTCCGCCTGCCGATGCAGGGGACACGGGTTCGTGCCTCGGTCTGGGAAGATCCCACATGCCGCGGAGCAGCTGGGCCCGTGAGCCATGGCCGCTGAGCCTGCGCGTCCGGAGCCTGTGCTCCGCAACGGGAGAGGCCACGGCAGTGAGAGACCGGCGTACCGCAAAAAACAAAAACGAAAAAACAAATAAAAGAGAGGCATACCCTTCTCTTTGGTAATTGGTGACAGTCCCTGTCTCTGGAGAGAGGGACTGGATGCCTGAGGGACTGAAGTGGGAAACTGACTTTTCACTCTACCCTTTCAACTTTGTACTCGGCCCACTGAAAAGGTTTTTTCGTTTGTTGTCTTTAAAAAAAAAAAAAAAAAAGAACTGTCCTAGACACAAAATATCCCTGACCCTGGGCTCTCTAGCAAGAGTCCTGTGGCGACAAGCTCGAGACTGCTTCTTCCCCTTCTCTCCCTGCTCCCCCACCCCCCACCCCCGCCCGCCCTTTTAGAGGGAAGGACGGGAGGAGAGGGGTCCACGTCCGGGGCCAACCTCTGGGTGCACCTCCGCGCCTCTAAAGCGTCTGCCCACCCCTCTCGAGGAGACTGGAGCCCACATGGCGGGCAGGGCCTGGGCCACCTCGCACGCAGACCCCCGCCCCTCCTAGGCTGTCCCCACCCGGTGGGGGACGAGTGCCAACACCGCCCCCTCAGTACCTAAGGCTCCCTCCCGAGCTAGGGCCTGGCCGGGCCCCCCTCCGAGCAGCCTGGGGCCCGGAGCTCGCCCCCAGCCTCGGCCTCCGCTCACCTGGCTCGCCTTGTAGAACTGCTTCTTCAGCCCCGCTACCGACATGCTGCCTCCCGCCGTCGGGCCTCCCGCGCGGACCCAGCGAACCGGAGGGACCGCGCAAGCGACAGGCTTCCGGGCGCCGCCAAGCCCCCGCGCGCCTCAGCGGGCCCCTACGGAACCGCCTCCGCCGCCCTCCAGCCAGCTCCGCGCCCGCCCCGGCGCCGCCTCAGCCCCTCGCGCGCCCGCGCGGCCAGGATATTACATGGCAACCACACACTTCCGGTGCCGGCCTCCGCGCGCGCACGCGCGCCCCCCCCCAACCCGGCCCCGTCTGCTCACGCGCGCCCCCTGCCGGCCAGGGAGCGCACGCGCACTCCTCCTGCTCCTAGCCCAGTGAGTGGACCGGGGCGAACCTAGAGGGGCTGTGGCGGCTGCAGCGACCCCTCGAGTCCCGGAGGTGAGCCTGACTTCTTAAGAAAGGCGCTTAACACCTTTTTGCAGAGGTTGGGGAGGCGAAGGGGCAGGTAGAACTCCAGAGGCTGGGTTTACAAATCTTCGGGTACCTGTTCGGTAATCTCAGCTATACGCAATTCTTCTGTGGTTTTCCACCACCATCCCGTCCGGCCCCGTGTTCATCCATTCAGTTGCCCAAGCCAGGCATCAGGCTATCACTTATAACTCCTTTCCACTACCCCAACTGTCTTCTGCCCTGATCAGACCATTCCACCAGCCTCCTCTCTGGTGTGCCCACCTTCAGGTTCTCCCCTCCAATTCATCTTCTACAAGGCAGCCAGAATGGTGCTTCTATAACACAATTCAGATCGCATAAGTCCCCTGTTTAAAGTCCATTTACAGGCCTTAGCATACTCTTCCAATTTCTTAACATGGGCTACAAAGCTTGTATAATTTGGCCCCATCACCTTGTCTAACTTCGGCTCTCTTCATCTTCTATAACCCATGGTCCCTGTTGCCTATGGATTTTGCTAACATTATTCCTCTCATGAACATTCTTCCCCAATCTTTCCCCCATCCCTTGTGCATAAAAAAGAACTCTATTTGGAATGTCACCTCCTCCAGGAAGCCTTCCCAGATTGATACATGTTTACTGATATTGATTTTTCATCAATTGTTATTTTTATTGAATGAATTGGAAATTAATAATGAATCGAAATAGTAAATGAGTCCAAAAAGAACAGGGTGAGGGCCAGTTGCACAATGGATAACATGTCTGACTATGGATCAGAAAAAACAGTAACGTGACTAGAGCTAAAGTGCTTGCAACTTCAGTGCTGAAATATCTGACAGAGTTGAGTGATTTTGTAAAGCAGAGGATTGCTGGAAGTTTACAAGTGCCTCAACAGAAAGACTAGATCAGAGGATTGCTTTAGAATATGCATGCCCCAACGTCTTTCCCCAAGATCCTGATGGGGTTATTATGAATAGTTTGAAAAATCTCCCATGTGATTCTGATGGGCACCCTGAATGGTGATCCACTGGTCTAAATCATTTCAGATGCCAGAATATCAGAGAAGGAAGGGAAAACATCCTAATGGTTCAGATGAGGGAACTGAGGGCTTGAGTAAGACATGACTTGCCCAAAGTGATGTCCTCAAATTTCCTATTTTTCCACATTATTTCCAACCAATTCTACCTATTTAATTATCCAATCTACAGGATAAATAGAATTCCAAAATTGGGCTAAATTTCACTCTTCTCTCCTCACTTCTGCTCTGCTTGAGAGGTTAAATTGGTGCTGAAGAAAACCTGTCCTAAGGCTTGCAGGCTGACTCTGAAGGTCTCTGCTCCGTGTGAGGCTTTTAACTTACATGATCACACAGTTCAATTAAATGATATTTATGTATTCACTCAAATATTTATTGGGTACCTACTAATGTATGTCACCGGTAGGTCCTGGGGATACTGTGATAAACGATTCCTGCCCTCATGGAGCTAATGACAAAAACAGAAATGAATTCATTAACCAATAACACGCTAATAAATAAACACAAGCTGTAATTGCTCCAAGAAAAAGAACAGTGTTGTTGTAGGAACTTCATCTTGTTGGGGGTTGGGGAGGAAAGGCTCATCTGGGGTTTCAATCTAAGATCTGAAAGTTAGGTAGAAATCAAACAGGAAAAGAGCTGCGGAAAGAGTGTTCCAGGCGAGGAAACAGCAAGTGCAAAACCCTGAGGATTAAACCAGAAATATCCATTTCAGTCATTCCCTCTAAATATATTTACTGCCTCTCAAATGCTTCTGAAGCGATGCCCAGAGTTTATGTAATTAATTTTATTTTTATTGTTAATATAAAAATAATTTATAATTTTAAATTGCTGTGGCTGTATTCGGCCTCTGTCCCATTAGGATAAAAAAAAACTTTAGTCTTCAGGTCAATTGCAGCTTCAGGTTGTCACCGGCGCCCTACGTAAAGCGTTTCGTCATGACGTAGAGCCTGACCTTCCCTCCTCCCAGAGACATAGCCCACGAGCTCAGCCAATCACAGTGTCGGGCTCTCAACTTGACATCACCCACCACCAGTCGCAGGGCGCCTGCTCCCTGCCAACAACAGGCGGCCGAGAAGAAGCCCCTCCCACCGCAGGAATATCAATAGGGGAGCCATGGGAGCAATGGAAGCCTCGGCTCTCGCGAGGATGCTCCCGGAGCTCCCCTCTTCCCGAGGAGGACCGTCACGTGACTCGGCCTCACCCAATCCGCGCGTGGGCCGCGGGGGTCGCCGCGGTTCCCGCCAAATACGAGCGCGGCGGCCGCGGCAACAGCGACGCGGGCGGGAGGGCGAGCAGTAGCGGCCGCCTGAGCGGAGCCCGCGCCTCCGCCGCCTGAGGGGAGCTCGAGACGCCGCCGGGGCAATGCTGGAGGAGCCGGAGTGCGGGACGCCGGGCGCCCGCGGAGCGGCCGCAGGTCGGTTCCGGCCCACGCCGAGGGGAAGGGGGCGCGCGGCGCGCGGCGTGTGCGGGCTGAGGCGGCGGTTTGGGGGCGGACGGGCCTCCCGGCCCCGGGCCCGCTCCTCCCCGCCTAGCGTTCGGTCCGTGGAGCCGTTAACAATCCCGAGTAAGGGCCTTGCAGTCCGAAGGGCAGCCTCCTTGACGTTATTGTTGCAGCCGCAACCATTTTTTTTCCTGCACTTTTGCGTCAATTTGTCCTTCCAGAGCGCTTTGCTGTGATGGGTGTGTGTGTGGCCAGGAGGGGAAGCTGAGGCCCAGGGAGGCGAAAGGGATGGGTTTGCAGGTTACCGAGTGCGTTTGTGTCCCCCGGACAAGTTGGACCCTGCAGCGGCCCTGTGGCCGGGTGGGGAAACTGAGGTCCGGGGTCACACGGGCTCGGGGACCAGAACAGCTGCGTCTGCGGGTCAGGGCCAGCCCAGGTAAGCGGCCCGGATGGTAGCGTTCTCGGGTTCTTGATGCTGCCGGATATGCATGGTGAAGACCTGTCTTTCTGCTTCCTGTGTCTTGGGAGGGGGCTTTCTGGCGCCTGGCAGGCCCCCAAAACGTGGGGTGGTGAACCAAGGAAGACCAGACGGCTTGTCTCCCCTGCTTGACTCCCATTTTACCACCAGCACTTGGCACAATGCCTGGCACATAGTAGATGCGCAATAAAGATGGGTTGGTTGAATGAAGTAAGGGTTGGTAGGGACATCAACTAGTCTAGTTCAGGGTTTTTCAACCTCAGCACTACTGACATTTGGGGCCCTCCTGTAGGCTGTAGGGTGTCGAGCAGCATCCCTGACCTCCACCCATTAGATCTCAGTAGCAACCTTTTCTTCCCAGTTGCGACAACCAAAAATGTATCCGAGGCATTGTCAAGGGGCCCCCTAGCTGAGAACCACTGTGTTAATTGTTTCCAGACTTCGGGATTTCAAAGAGACATAGAATTCATATAGGTAAAGTTGGGACTGATTGTCATTTGACCCATTAAGCATGTTTAATTTAAAAATTTTAAAAGCACCATCTGTTTTGACCATGCACCATAAAAGGGAAGGATATTATAATGCCAACTAAAATTAGGAGGGATATAATCTCAGGATAAAGAGCAGTGGTAAGTTTATACAGAAGTATTTGTTAATTTGTATGTGTACCTTTGAACAATCTGAATCCCTGGATGGGATCCCTTTTTATGTCGACCTGAGGTTCCTTCTGGGCCCCCGGGTCACCTCTGTTCCACTTGCATCAAAGCTGGTGACTCAGGGCCATGCCAATAAGTCCTTGTGGTTGTCCTAAAAATAAATTTAAGTGGATAAAGATTATGTATCCTTCAGCTGATGGGGGGAAATCCATGTTTTTGGTAACTGAAGACTTGAAAATGATATCTTGAAATGGGTAGAAGGTAAATGTGAGTCTCTGGGTACTTTTCTTATATTCCAAGCTTGGAAGTGGGGAGAGCAGCTTCATCTAAGGGCAGCTGAGTTTTTTAAAAGGCCCTGATCTGCTTTTAAAAAATACTCACTTGTGGGCTTCCCTGGTGGCGCAGTGGTTGGGAGTCCGCCTGCCGATGCAGGGGTCATGGGTTCGTGCCCCGGTCCGGGAAGATCCCACATGACGCGGAGCGGCTGGGCCTGTGAGCCATGGCCGCTGAGCCTGCGTGTCTGGAGCCTGTGCTCCGCAACGGGAGAGGCCACAACAGTGAGAGGCCCGCGTACCGCAAAAAAAAAAAAAAAAAAATACTCCCTTGTATGTATCTTTTAAAAAAAAAAATGTAGATTGGCCAAAATAACTAAACTAGACTTTTCCAAGCCAGATCTAGCGGGTGTCAGCTTCTAAACTTATTCTAGCCATTTGAAGATGTTTACCCAAAGATTTGTTTCTATTTATAGTCATTTCTGCATTAGTTTTGATATTGTTATGTTTTTGAGATTTTTTGTGTGTGCGTGCAGGAAAACATTCTCCCTTATCACTTCTTGACAGCACTTCGGCTCCAGCTTGGCAAGCTTGAAATGCTTTAAGGTGTATTAACTTTTTTTTTTTTTTTTTTTTTTTTTTTTTTTTTTTTTTTTTTTTTTTTTTTTTTTTTGCGGTATGCGGGCCTCTCACTGCTGTGGCCTCTCCCGTTGCGGAGCACAGGCTCCAGATGCGCAGGCTCAGCGGCCATGGCTCACAGGCCCAGCCGCTCCGCGGCACGTGGGATCTTCCTGGACTGGGGCACGAACCCGTGTCCCCTGCATCGGCAGGCAGGCGGACTCTCAACCACTGCGCCACCTGGGAAGCCCAAGATGTATTACCTTTTATAAACTCAGTTTTGAAAGAAAATAAGCCCTATTCTAATTTTACAGATTTGTTGGTGGGGAGAGGTTGGTTTGGAGGAGGATGATTTGGGCTCACATGAATGGTGAAATCAGTGATACAATGTTTTCTCTCATCTCTACTTTTACTCAGTCTTCTTTTCATCGTCCCTGTTACTGTGTTCATTGGTTTCCCACTATGTGCCAGGCCCTGAGCCCGTGCCACAGGTACAGTGTGGAACAAGTCTCCCTGCTGTCATAAAGCTGGCGTTCTGACGGTGGGGGTGCGGGGGGGAGACATAAACACAGGAGTCTCAGAGTGCTAAGCGCTCAAGGAAAATAAAACGAGCTGTGACGGTGTCCAGGGCAGAATTTCTCAACTCGTTAACATTTTTGGGCCAGATAATTCTCTGTCGTGGGGCACAGTCCTGTATGTTGCAGGATATTTAGTAGTATCCCTGTCCCCTACCCACTAGATGCTGGTAGTGCCCTCTCTCCAGTCATGACAGCCAGAAATGTCCTTAGACGTCACCAAATGTTCCAGGGGAGGTGGGATTAGGGGCGAAATCAGCCACACTGGACAACCACTTTGTACACAGTAGGTACTGCATGTTTGTTTGCTACTTCCTTATTTCCAGCACTTAATAACTTGTCCTTTGACACTTATTCACAGCCATGGATTGCAAAGACAGACCAGCTTTTCCAGTCAAGAAGTTAATACAAGGTAACTTTCTGGGAATGGGTTAAATATTTGTTCCTGGTTTATATCCTTCATTGTCCTCCAAATTATATTTTCCATTCCCCTTGAGCAGAGGCCATCTCTTGGGGTCCCCAGCAGAAGCCTCCAAGGGGCTGAAGGGGAGAAAACAGTTGCATCTTACAACTGGAAGCTGGGAAACCCGTTTCATTACACTGCTGTTGCCAGGAGCATATCCAGAGGTTGCCGCCCTTACAGTTGGATTTCTCTACTCCAGCACTATTGACATTTTGTAATGTTTTTGTCATGGGGGGCTGTCCTGTATACTGTGGAGAGTTTAGCAGCATTCCTAGCCTCGTCTCCCAAGTCGTGACAACCCTTAATGTCTCCAGACATGGCAGGCACAGCTGCCCCTGGTTGAACAGCGTTTTACAGGAAGTGTCCCCAAACCCTTTCGTGTAAGAAGGGGGATGGGTTTACCCTTAGGCCAGGTTAGTGGCTGGACTGTATAAAAACGGATGGTTTCTGGTTTTCAAAGCTTGGTTATCTGGTTCCCCTGTAGCAGTTTGCCTTCTCCTGTGTGAACTGATAGCAGGTTAGGTGTTGGTGGGAATCACATGAAGGGCAACCGTCTTCTGAGGTTAAAGAATTAGGGGCAAACTGTAGAATCCAAGGGCATGGTAATTTTATAAACTGACCAAAAACAGACTTGTTTGTTGAGTCTGTTATATTAGAAAATATTTAATAAGATGTTTGGGCTTTTGAGTACATGTGGACTCCTTGGGAAGTCACTCACCTGAACTTCCTCACTTTCTTGAGGTGTTGCTGTGTATCTCTTGGGACCAGCCAGAAGGCTGGCATGCAGTGCGAGGGTACTTGTTTCATTGGCGAAAAAAGCTAACAGCTTGGGGTGCTGGGAGCAGAACGAAGTCTTTCCGCAAATGGATCTATCTCTTTTGCTTTTCAGAGCCAGATGCACTTATCTTCAAACGAGATTTCCACCTATAATAAATAACTTCGGAATTTGACCTGAATTTCAAACAGATCAGAAAGTGTCTTCTCCTTTGAAATTCTTGCAATGTCCCCGCTATGAAAGCTTGTCAGTTTTTTGTTTGTTTGTTTGTTGCTTTTGCTTTTAATTAGGATGTTGGAAAAGTACATAATGAGAAGATAACCCCTTTTTAAACTTTAGAAATTCCCCCCACCCCCAAGCACAGCAAGGTCGATTACTCATTGAGCACGAGGAATATTAAAGCATTGATTGTCACTCTTCACGCTCTCACTCAACAGACGGCCTCCTTCTCTCTTGGTTTCAGCTCGTCTGCCGTTCAAGCGCCTGAATCTTGTCCCAAAGGAGAAGACCAATGACGGGTTGGACGACATGGGGGGCGCTCAGGGTGCTCCTGTGCAGGGTCACGTCCCTGGTTTAGAGACCTCTTTGGACCACTTGGAGGACAGCTGTCACATGGGCTCCGACATAGATTTTAGGCCAAAACTTGTCAACGGGAAGGGCCCCTTAGATAACTTTTTAAGAAGTCAAGTCGAAACCAGTATTGGCCAGACTGTGGTCATAATCGATTTGACGGAGGACTCGAGTGACCCACCGGACGGCGCTGTGGGCCACGATAAGCTAAATTCTGCAGCCTCTCCCTCCCAGGAGAATGTAAACGGGGTCACAGACGAAGCTGGAGATGACAGGGGGCTGCCAACGGTCAGTCAGAAGGACGAGCTGGCGTTTCCCGAAGAGGCCCTTTCAGACCTCCCATGCAAAATGGAGGCAGGGGCCGCGGAGAGGAGGGGACTCGCACAGAAGGGCTCACCCCAAAGCTGCCCCAAACTGACCGGTGGCCTGAGGACGTGCTCAAAGAAGGACCAGGACGGCTGGAGCGGGGCCAGGGGCATCCTGTTCAAAGGGAAGGTGCCCGTGGTTGTCCTGCAGGATATCCTGGCTGCCAGACCCCGAGCCAAGTCTCCTCCTGCCACACCTCCGGGTCAGGCTGTGCCCTCCGAGAGCGAGACGCTGGAGTCCAGCCCCGAAGAGGACTCCGTCCTGAGCCATTCGTCCCTGAGCTCCTCCCCTCCCACCAGCTCACCCGAGGGGCAGTCTGCACCCGCCAAGCAGCACAGCAGCCCTAGCCCCCTCCCCGCCTCCACACCCGTCTGCAGAGTGAGTATCACCCCCAAATCAGTGCCGTTGGAATCCAGAGGCTTCTGGGTACGGCCCCTCCCTCTTCACCCAGGGACGCTGTGTCCCCCAGATGGCTAGTGGCCGAGCAAGTGGCGCCGGAGACCAAGTCCTGTGACTTTCCGGCATCGAAAGACATTGGGGTGTTTGCTTGTGTGTACGTTGTGATGTGCTGATGGTTCCGTGAGTCGCCGGTGTGTCGGTTCCATCCTGGTAGCGCGGTTCACACCTAATTAATGGTGCTGGTCACCTCAGCCACTTTAGTGACTAACGGGTGTAAGCGGGCAGCTGTGGCCCTTGACTCAGGCTTCACCTTCAGCTCCCTGCACGCCTCCTGTTCCAACACAGACTCGTAGGGCCGTTGCTGTCAGTAAGCGTTGGTGGAGAGACCCCAAGACGGCAGGAAGAATAAAACGAGCATTCTGTAGGGTCAGCTCTTGTCAGCACGGCCTGCCCATCTTAAAAACCTCACCCAGAATGGCGAGAATAGGAGAGTCCTGGCACCATGTTTAAGGACCTGGGCAGGTGACCTTGGAAATGCCTGTTTCTGTTACTGGCTTCCGAGGGGCACAGTGGCTGATGTCTCTGTTCTCATCTGTCCTTGAGGTCCTGTGGGTAAAACTGATAGAATCAGTCAAGAATACCAAAGCATACTGAACAGTGTTCTTTGGTGTGTTTTGGTTTTGTAGCCCTTGTGTTTGTTCACACCAGGCTTTCACATGAGACTGGATCCTGGGGTGGGTTGTTCATTTGCTAACTGTATCTGCTTAATCTGACCATAGACCGCCAACCTTGATTGCTTTCTAAAATTCGATATCTCAGGGACTAGTTATTTTCCTAGATGGTTCCATCTCTTGTCTTTTATCTCCTTGAGGAGATTGGAGAACAGGAAAAATGGCTTCCTCTTTAGGTACACAAAATATCAATCAAGAGCGCGGTCGTCTTTTTTCCTTCTAAGTTTCTAAATGTGGCAGACTGACATACTCATTTTTTAAACTTGCATCTGAGCTTTTACCCAGACTCAAAATCTGAGTTTGAGTCCCTTGCCGTCAGCCATCTTGTTCTGTTCTGTCCATGCAGTTGCTCAGAATCCTTCCAGACTGCTGCTTCTGCTTTGCAGAGCTACTTTGTCACATGACTCATGACAGCCAGTGAACCTGGAGAACAGGACATGTACACATGTTTCCATTCTCCTTAATAGCTTCATTTTTTTTTTAAGTTTGTTTTTATGCCCATAGCCAAGCCTGAGGACTGGGAAGCCATGCAGTTGGGCCTTGTCACAGAAGAGTGTTTCTTCTTGTCCGCTGGCGTGAGTGGCCATGCAACATCTGAGCACATGAAACCAAGTGTGCTGCGTTTAGGCAATCCTGCCTCTGAGACGCTCAACCTGGCTCTGAACACAGGCTTGGAGTTTTGAGATGTTCAAAATCACTAGAAGACCGTGTTACCACACAGCTTTGCAGATAATTCACACTGCAGGTGGCAAAGGCTTCAGGCCGCCCCCCGCCACCCAGCCTGTGGCAGGAAATCGCCCCAAGTCACCCACAGGATGGGAGTAGAGCCCCGTGACTTTGGGTGACAACACAGGTATGAGAGCGAAGTGGCACGATCACCAGGAGGTGCCTGAGGACCTGGCGGAGACAGCCCACCTTGAGCCTCTCACACTCAGCTTTCCAGTTTAGCTCCTCACCTTTCGGGAGTGCTGGATTTCCTGGTTGGTTGGTTGGTTTCATGGTAGGTACCTGACTTTCACACCTTTCCCTGCTGTGGGCCCAAGTTTTTCCTGACCCCTGTGACTGTGGGGAACACTATTCTTCCGTTTTCCCTCTCTGTCTCCTCCTCCTCCTCTCCAGACTGTAGGCAGACACTTTAATGCTTACAGGTTGTTTCCTATTACCATGTCACGTGTGTGGATTTTATTGGGCTCCGTTAATTCTGGACTTGGAATCGTAAAATCTCTGCATTTGGAACCCCTAAGCATTTGCTGGTCCTCGTGTGTGTGTGTGTGTGTGTGTGTGTCCCCTGAGCTTTGTTTCATTTTTGTTTTTTAATAAATTTATTTATTTATTTTTGGCTGCGTTGGGTCTTCGTTGCTACACATGGGCTTTCTCTTGTTGCGGCGAGCGGGCTTCTCATCGCGGCGGCTTCTCTTGTTGCAGAGCACAGGCTCTAGGTGCACGGGTTTCAGTAGTTGCAGCACGCGGGCTCAGTAGTTATGGCTCGCGGTTTCTAGCGTGCAGGCTCAGTAGTTGTCTCACACGGGCTTAGTTGCTCCGTGGCATGTGGAATCTTCCCAGACCAGGGATCGAACCTGTGTCCTCTGCATTGGCAGGAGGATTCTTAACCACTGTGTCACCAGGGAAGTTCCTGTTTTGTTTTTTAAAGTACTCCCAGGTATCTAGAGAGTCCGACTTTGTTTTTGTTTTTGTTTTTTTTGCTGTACGCGGGCCTCACTGTCATGGCCTCTCCCGTTGCGGAGCACAGGCTCTGGACGCGCAGGTTCAGAGGCCATGGCTCACGGGACCAGCCGCTCCACGGCATGTGGGATATTCCGGGACCGGGGCACGAACCCGTGTCCCCTGCATCGGCAGGCGGACTCTCAACCACTGTGCGCCACCAGGGAAGCCCGAGAGTCCGACTTTGAAAAACAATTTAGGAACACCTTTTTAAGATAATTCAGGGTCTCTTGATTAGCTAGAATGTGGCTATTTGTCATCAGAGCTTTTTACCACCTAGAACCATTTCTCCAGTTTGTTTGCAGTTAGATGTGTAATTCAGCCTACGTTATTGATGACTCAAGATTATTGTTCCATAAAGGATTGTGTGGATACGGTGGTGTTATTGGAATCTATGGCTTGCCTCTGTACAGACGCTGGAACTGTTTCCCAGGTAATTTAAATTATACAGGTATTAAATTCTCCATGTTTAAAAAAGATCACTGGGCTTCCCTGGTGGCGCAGTGGTTGAGAGTCCACCTGCCGATGCAGGGGACACGGGTTCGTGCCCCGGTCCGGGAAGATCCTACATGCCGCGGAGCGGCTGGGCCCATGAGCCATGGCCGCTGAGCCTGCGCGTCCGGAGCCTGTGCTCCGCAACGGGAGCGGCCGCGACAGTGAGAGGCCCGCGTACCGCAACAACAACAACAAAAAAATCACTGAAACATTGCAGCCCCCTTTGGCTTGTTTCTGTCCCCCAGGTTGCCACTATCTTCATCTTATATTTCTCTGTGTGGTGTGTATGTGAGAGATCCCTAGGAATAAACAGTATCATTTTTGTTTCTTTACATGGACAGTATAGTGTAAATATGTTTCTTTTTTCATTCCAGGGTGTCTTAGCAACTTTTTTACATTGGGATGGGAGGATCTCTTTTTAACTGCTATATCATACGCTGATGGTCCCGTGATGGTGTGGATAAACTGCAGTTTGCATAGTCATTCTCCTTGATGGATATTTCTGTTGTCTCTAATTCTTGACCTTGACAGACAATAATTGTCATGAGCTTCCCTGAGTTGTTAAGTGGAACTGCAGGCTCACAGGAACGGGCGTGTCAGTTTTTGCCTGTTCTCAATCCCCACCTGCCTGGACCAGTTAGGGTCGTGTCTCCCCTCCGCCTGCTGTCCCTCCCGTGCTGTCAGGTTTCTAGCTGCTGCGGGGCCTGTCCACAGCCACCTCTCCTCCCCTCACTTACTGCTGCTTACTTGCTCTGGGCCTAGAAATTAGACCTCCTTACGTATCACATCAGAGTGAGTGGGCCCTAGGATTCTCCCGAATAAAGTGCAGGAATTTTACCTCACAGACGTGGTTATATCTGCCTTGACTCTTTGGGGTAGTTGTGTGTGTTTCAACCCCATTGTGGAATCCTGGATCTTGTTTTTTGGTAGCTGAGTTCCAGGTCAGTAAAATGTATGGCCTATATTTTGAGAGAGTTTTATAAGTACTTGGGCCAAAGGTCAAGAAGGTTAAAATTATATCTGTTCAGTAGAGTCTATCTGAGTGCGTGGTAAAGCAATAGAGATACTAGTTTTAAATAAAATCGTAACTGCTCTGGTTGTTGGATATCGTTAAGCCAGCTCTTGGTAGTCACGTCAGCTCTCTCATTCCTGGACTTACAGCAAAGGGGAAGATTGTGAAAGGCACTGATTCTGCAGCTGAAATTCAGCAAGTATGGGCAAGACCAAACAGATGCGCCTTGCTCCCCAAACACCCTCATATAGCGGTCTGGCAGTCACGTTTGGTGCTGCCATCTTTGAACACAAAGGACAACGATATAGACACAACACCTTAAAAGTCCTGCTGTTAAATCCTTTCTTGTGGGGCTCAAGCCCGCAGGCTTGGCAGGCCAAGTGGATGCTGGAGAGACAGATGCTTTTTCTTAAGCCGTTGGTAAGACGGCTTTGGCGTTTCTGTGGGCACCTGCACAGTGAGGTGGGATTGAGCGCTCTCCCAATCACATGGCTTTCACGTGACGGTGCGCGGCCCTCTCCTGAGGGAAGGTTTAGTCCAGAAAGGACTCTGGTGCGTGCTGAGTAAGAAGGATGTCTTAATCTGTAGTTTTCTTCGGTAGGAAGTCTTAGGGTGAGGCTTTCCCAGATAGAGGAACCACTGTTTTTACATAGTTTTGTTGGCATGTCAGACAATTTCAAGAGAAATGGGCTTTTGGTTTTTCAGCTCGTCTCATTTTCTGGCTGCCTCCTCAAGTCTAAAATGAGCCCGGGTGGGTATTTCTTTCCAGCCTGAATTCTCCCCATTGGTCTTCCATGCAGTGAATGGTCTGTTCGCCAGGATTCCCTGCTCTGGAGGTAGCTTAGGCCAGTAGGCTGGACTCCTTGCGCGTATTCCTACCTGGGACCATTTAGCCAGCACGGCAAGGGAGTCCAGCCGTGCGTCTTGGTCAGTCCTTGTAGCCCATGCTCAATTTGAAGCAGGACGATAGAGAATGCTGTGCTCTAGAACACAGGGGTTCTAGACCAGATTGCCACCTCTGGCCAGCTGACCTTTCTTCCTGGGCGTTTACTCTGTGTTCTGAGAAGCAGGGCTGCGCTGGGCAGGGGGTTCAAACATGGGAATCCAGCCCATACACGTGTCTTACTTGACTCACGGGGTGTTGGTTTGTAGACATTACAGTAGACTTTGGAGGTAATGTGGATTTGGTTCCAGACCCCCACAGTAAAGCGAGTATCACAATAAAGTGAGTCACGTGGATCTGTTGGTTGCCCGGTGCATATAAAAGTTATGTTTGCACTGTACTGTAGTCTATTTAGTGGGCAATAGCATTATGTCTGAAAAAATCACGTACCTTAATTAAAAAATACTTCATTGCAAAAAACGCTGTTGTCTGAGCCTTCAGCAAGTCGTTATCTTTGCAATAGTAACATCAAAAATCACTGACCACAGATCACCATAACAAGTATAATAATGATGAAAAAGTTTGAAGTGTGAGAATTACCAAAATGTGACGCGGAGACACAAAGGGAGGAAATGCTGCTGGGAAAATGGCGTTGTGTTGGTGTGCCTGTACACACACAGGAAATTTCCACTGTCAGCCTCTCCGGGGAGAAGCAGAAGGGGCAGCAGCAGTGCTGGGCTGCGTACCTGTAAGGCTCCGTCCTCTGTGGCCAGGGTGCCTCCTCTCCAGGTGCCTGCAGACCTACCACCCTGTGTCTCCCTGACACCAGGGCTCCTGGCTGTGGCTTCTTATTTCCAGCTTGGCCTCCTACGTTTTTTGGTTATCTGCCTCCTGGTCTCTGCTTTTATCCCCACATGCGTTGGAGTTTGTGACCCAGCTAAGACGTTTTGGTTCTGTTTGCTGGAACTGGTCACCTGGAAAGGTTTTCACTGTTGTTGTTTTACATTGTTTTCTCCTTGCCCTCCCCAAGGACTGTGCGCTTTGTTAAACGTGTTAAAGTGATTGAAACAACCCATGTTTACAGATCAATGTCTTTCCTTTCAGATAAGTAAGAAATTGCTCAAAGGCTCTGCAGAGAAGAACAAGATGAGACTGCAAAGAGTAAGACATGTCCCCTGAAATAGAAAGTTCCCCTGATGGGCTTTTTGCAGTAAATAGGAAGCAAAGCCCTCTGCCCTTCTCTGGCCCCGTTTTCACTCTCCCCTCCTTATTCTGAGCATTATTTTGATTTTTGCTTCATTTTGCATAATTGAGCCTCGTGCTTACGGGTTGCATCAATTCTAGGTTTGTTGAATCCTGAGGTTTTGCATGTAGGCTTTTCTAAGCTCTTATAATTAGTACTGACTGTCGTAATAGTTGGGCAGCCCCACTGTAGTTTAAAATTGCCTTGAAAAGAACCCAGTGGCTCTCCCTGCGCCCCAGCCTCCTATGCGTGTAGGTTGAAGTTCCATCTCTTCCCAGGCGCTATACCATGGTGGCCCCTACATCAGATGGGTGATTACTGTTTCGTGGTTCCCTGCTGAGTCTTCCATTCTGTTATCTGGAGGTCACCACGTGTCACACCCAGCAGTGCAGGGGCCTTCCTCCTTACTGGATGAATTGCAGAGAAGGCCATGGCCTTCCTCCCCAACCAGCTCACGGAAGGGGCACTGATGGCAGTTGGCTGTGCGCTCACCAGGCACTTCCTGTGCCGTCTGCCTTATGGCTGTGTTTGATTTTTGTGGGTCCGATTTTGATGGCTTTTTTAGAGTTTATCTCATTCTTCATTGTAGTTTCAGAGATGGGCACCTGCGGGGCAGGGGTGGGGAGGGCCTGATTCCAGAAGGCTCCTGTCCTCGTAGTTAGCAGGGGGAGACTCCTCCTCACCACCCGGCACTCGCGGCTGGTCTCATTACTCAGTTACTCGATCCAGACCAGCCCCTTCTTCAGGTATCCCACGAGTCACGTGCGGAAGGTACCTGGCAAGGACTGTCTCAGATATCTACCAGCATGCCTCCATGGCTCTTGTAAAGCGAGCAAAGGTTGATCAGGGCAGAGGGTAGGATATTCTCTAGGGACAAGGGCATGATCATAGGCCCATACCAAAAGCTGAGTTGTCAGGTTTCTGCCAAAGGTGAGAAGCCCATCTTTGGTGGTTCCTGTCCTTGAGAATTACCCTGCGCTATGTTAGAAGGTAATGCCCTTCAGTCTGGGGGTGGGGGAAGCTTGTTTAATACAAAATCAAAATTATATAATAACCCAGCACCCCAGGCCACATAAGAATTCTTTGGAATGAGGATCTGATGTGATTAAAGGAGATGTTCCCGCTTTAAAGAATATCCAAGAAACTAGCTGTTTCCTCCTGCTGGTGATGAAACGGCGCTGCCATAGTCATAGAGATCACTCTGGGTCCTTTTCAACATCTGACCTTTTCAGATGCCAAGAAATGTTTGTTCGTTTTGGTTTTTTGAGAAATGGTTTTAAAGATAAAAAGAATTTTTTCTTTTGAGAAATGGCTGTAAAGATTAAAAAATTTTTTTTTGCTTTTATTTTTTAATGTGTTCTCATCTGTTCCCCACTGTTGTTTTTTGGTTTCGTTTTTTAAATATTAATTATTTATTTGGTTGCACCGGGTCTTAGTCGCAGCAGGCGGGCTCCTTAGTTGTGGCATGTGAACTCTTAGTTGTGGCATGCATGTGGGATCTAGTTCCCTGACCAGGGATTGAACCCGGGTCCCCTGCATCGGGAGCATGGAGTCTTATACACTGCACCACCAGGGAAGTCTCAGTTCCCCACCTCTTTTTAAGACTTGCTCGTCAGGTTCCCCCTCCTTGTCTCATCCCACTCTCCCATTTCAAGAGAAAGAAAAGAAACCCTATTGTCTGGAATAGTTTTGGGGGGACGGGAAGGAAAATGTTTCTGTTTTGAAGGTAGGGAGGCAAAACCTGTGGGTGTTTTTGTGTCTTTATTTCACCACACCTTTCTGAGCAGATAAATGCAGTTCAGACCCAACAGCAGGTACCCAGTGTAGGCAGCCTAGAGGTGCTTACTTAATCTTTTATAATTAAGTAAAAACTTGACCCTCATCCCACGTTTGAAGGCGGTGTCTTAAACGCATCTTACTTTGAATTGCCCAGAAGGTCCTGTGGCAGTCGGCTCACCCTCCTCGCCTTTCTCATGACAGAAGGAAATGTAATGGACTGAAAAGTCCCCTCTTTGTAAGGGCGCTGACCAGCAGGCTGCTCCTGGGGCTGGTTCCTTCGTGCCTCCCCTCCGCTTGCGCACAGCCGCCCCCGGACGCTGGCGCAGCCCCGTGGCATCCGCGGGGCTGAGCTGTGGACCATCTCCCGTGCAGGATAAGGAGCGCCTGGGCAAGCAGCTGAAGCTCCGGGCCGAGAAGGAGGAGAAGGAGAAGCTGAGGGAGGAGGCCAAGCGGGCCAAGGAGGAGGCCAGAAAGAAGAGGGAGGAGGAGAAGGAGCTGAAGGAGAAGGAGCGGCGCGAGAAGCGGGAGAAGGACGAGAAGGAGAAGGCAGAGAAGCAGCGGCGCAAGGAGGAGCGGCGCAAGGAGCGCCAGGAGGCCCTGGAGTGCGTGCCCCGCCCCGCCCCGCCCCGCCCCCTGCCCGGCCTCGTCCCCATCCATCTCCCAGGGACACTCGCTGGGGACGATTGCCGGGCGTGGGCCGGGCCTGTGCTGGTTGGTGAAACTGAGTTTGATGTCTCTTAGGGCGAAGCTGGAAGAGAAGCGGAAAAAAGAAGAGGAGAAACGGTTGAGAGAAGAAGAAAAGGTAGCATGTTCTCCCAGAACTTGCATCTTCCTGTGTGTTTGAGAAGCGGGGTCTTTTGCCTGACTACTGCTGGATATCGGATATCGTCCCGGAGGTAGTGGGAAGCGGGGCAGGGGGCCCAGGGACTGACACGTTCCTGCTGGCTTGACATCCCGGTCCTTCTGCAGCTCTGACCTTTTGAGACTGCCTGGTACCCGCTTGTGGGTTTTAAGAGCTAACGTCAAAATAATGCTTTCAACTTAAAAATGCTTGGGGTTCAGTTCTAGGGCCTTTTGCGTGTTTTAAAAGTTTCTCTTCATTTCTTCCTCATCCTCCTCTTCTCTTACATTGCAGCGCATTAAAGCCGAGAAGGCGGAAATCACGAGGTTCTTTCAGAAACCAAAGACTCCACAGGCTCCCAAGGTGAGCAGCTGGCTTCCTTTGGCTTTACTTTTGGCCTTTGTCAGGCTGTTCCTTTTGAAAAATAAAAAGACGTCTTCTGACCCACGGGCTCTGCTTTCATCAAGAGGGGCCTCCGCTTGCCCAGGGAGCTTTGATCTCTGGTAGGGTCTGAAGGTTCGATGTCTTGTCATTCACTGCATGCTTAAAAGCAAACAGTGGCACGTTTGCTAAAACTGCCAAGTGTTTAGAAGTTGCTTCATCAACGGTTTTGTTCTGGGAGCTGTGTGGGAGGGTGTAAGGGAGGAAGACCCGGTCTTCACCCTCGGAGATTTTCTGCTCAACATAGGGGACAAGGTTGAGCGTAAAACATGTGGGATTCAGCCCAGGATTCTGCTTCCCCATCTGCCATCCGGTCACCTTCTAGACCATCCTCTGCCTGTGGAGACCCCAGACCTCCGTCCCCCCACTCCCTCCATGCTCCAGAGGTGTGACCCACCTCCACTGATGCAAGGGTGTCCTTCCAGATCTTTCTCTGGGTGCATGCATCCCTTCGTATATTTGTGTATTTATGTCGGTAACAAATCATGAATTTATCATGTTAACTGCTCTGTTCGCTTAGCCCTATCTTGGATTCTTGCCATGTTGGCCTCTATTCTTTTTCGTTGCTGCATAAAGTGTCATGATGTGGGTGGCATCATGGTTGATATCCCCCTCCCCTGTTGATCCCCCTCCCAAACGGTGCATGGATGTCACCAGCACACCTCTTGGAACACAGACTTGCCACTATGTCCCGGGGACACAACGTTGACAGAGTTGTATTTGTTATTGTTCAAGTGCCCTCCCAGCAGGAACTGCTGATGGACTGTCTCCCGTCCCCACAGAGCGTCAAAATACGTCCTCTCGGGCTTCCCTGGTGGCGCAGTGGTTGAGAGTCTGCCTGCCGATGCAGGGGACGCAGGTTCGTGCCCCGGTCTGGGAAGATCCCACATGCCGCGGGGCGGCTGGGCCCATGAGCCATGGCCGCTGAGCCTACGCGTCCGGAGCCTGTGCTCCGCAGCGGGAGAGGCCACAACAGTGAGAGGCCCGCGTATCGCAAAAACAAAACAAAACAAAACAAAACAAAACAAAACAAAACAAAATACGTCCTCTCCACCTACTTACTGCCAGCACTGGATGTGACGAATTTTCTTACAACTGCCGACCTGATGGGTGAAAAATACGTATCTTTGTTTCACTTCATTTTTACTTGATTCTCAGTGCAGTTGAACATCTTTTCATGTTTGCTTGCCATTTTATTTCTTTTTCTGTAACTTGCCAGTTCCTGTTTCTTGCCCGTGTTTCTATAGGATAGGCTTTTTCCCCTATCTCTGACTCTTTATATAGTCTGGGTTTTCATTCTTGGTGGGGTACACTACACATACTTCCTTCAGTCCATTCCTTCCCCCTTGACTTGTTGATGGTGTCTCGTACAGAAATTTTTCACTTTAATGTGAACATTTTTATTCTTTTATTGTAATTGGTTTTTGCTTCGAAAGCCTTACGTATCCTGTGGTTATATACACGTTCTAATTTTTTCCAGGTTTTTTTTTTTTTTTAGCTGAAGTTGTGTTTTTTATGTTTGTTTAGTTCCTTATCTTAGCTGGAATTCTTTGTGCCTGTGGATTGGGGCGTGGCCCTAATGTTTCCCCGTACAGAGATACCCGATGTTCCCAGCAGCTGCTAGTGAGAAGTCTGCTGGTTCTTGGCCTCGGCTGTGTGTTGGACTCACCAGGGAGCTTTAAAAATCACTGGAGCCTGGATCCCATCCCAGAGAATCTGATGGGCCTGGCTTGGGCATCAGGATTTTCAACAGTTCCTGGGTGACCCTGCCATGCGACCCACAATGAGGTTGCTGGCCTCAGCTGTTGTTTTCTTGCTGGGGTGAAAGGCTGGCCTTTTTTTTTTTTTTTTTTTTTTTTTTGCGGTATGCGGTCCTCTCACTGCCATGGCCTCTCCCGTTGCGGAGCACAGGCTCCGGACGCGCAGGCTCAGCGGCCACGGCTCACGGGCCCAGCCGCTCCGCGGCACGTGGGATCTTCCCGGACCGGGGCACGAACCCGTGTCCCCTGCATTGGCAGGCGGACTCGCAACCACTGCGCCACCAGGGAAGCCCTCGAGTCATCTTGTAACAGTGTGGCAGGTCACTCTCCTAGGTCTCTGTTTGCTCATCAAGGTCTAATTATCTTTAAAAAAAAAATCCTGTGAGATCCGTCCTTTTCAGGAGTACTGATCAGCGAGTTCTGACAATGTACAGGGCCCTGCAGCCACCTCCGTCATCAAGATGTAGAGCATTTCCGTCCCCCCAGACGGCTCCCTCCTTTCACTTCAGCCCTGGCAGCTGCCTACACGGTCTCTGGCCCTGTAGTTTCGCCTTTTCCGGAAACCCGCGTAAAGGCCATCAAGCAGTGTGTGGCCTGTGTACGCGTCTCCTCTGGCCTCCCAACCTGGACGAGTCGAAAGCACTGGGCCTCGCGTCCAGCGGCTCCTCCTCACCGCTGCTGTGTGCGGGTCTGTCACAGTAGGGGCGCCATCACGCCCCTTCTCCATTTCAGACCCTGGCCGGTTCCTGTGGGAAGTTTGCCCCTTTTGAGATCAAAGAGCACATGGTCCTCGCCCCTCGCTGTCGGACCGCCTTCGACCAAGACCTCTGTGACCAGTTAGACCAGCTCCTCCAGCAGCAGAGCGGCGAATTCTCCTTCCTGAAAGATCTGAAAAGCCGGCCGCCCCTCAGGTCTGGACCCACCGTGGTTTGTAACCAGAACACAGAGCTTTTTAACAGGTTAGTGCCGGTGGAGACTGCCGTTTGCCTGTTGGCGATGTCAGAGAGCCCTGGGAGGCCCGGGCAGATCCCTGCGTTCTGGTCGCTCCTGTGTCCCGTGGCCTTGGCCGGTCCTCTCCCTCCCGGGCCTCAGGCCCCAGACTCGGCTGCTTCCCCAGACCTCTCTCTCCCGGCTTCCCCTGAGCCTCCGGAGTCTCCCGGGTGTGGCGGCTTCGCAGAAAGCCCTGCTTTGGAGGGCGGGCTGTGTGTGCCGGCCTCCCGGCAGGGCAGGAACGTTCCCCCGTTCTTGCCAGCTTACCCGTCACACGCCGCCTTGGTGCGCGCCGTGGGGCAGCTGCTGGACAGTCGGGCTTCTCCCTCTCCTCGCGCCACGCCCCTGGAGTAACCGCTAGCCTGCCTCGGCGCAGGTGGCGCCGCCGCTTTGGGGCTGCCCGTCATGGCCCGCCGCCCTGGGGGGAAGGCCGCTGGTGGTGGGTGGGCGGGCGCACGTGCCACAGAAGGGCCTCTGAGTGGGGGTCTCTCCCCTCAGCGACGTCGTGATCGTGGAGAGCAGCAAAGTGGACGGTGTCCCCGAAAGGAGGAGGTTTGGCAGGATGAAGCTGCTGCAGTTTTCCGAGAACCACCGGCCGGCCTACTGGGGGACGTGGAACAGGAAGACGACGGTCATCCACCCGAGGGACCCCTGGGCCCAGGACCGGGTGAGTGTGCGGGCAGCTGCTCCCGACCCTCTGCGCTTCCTTCCCAGTGTGCCCTTGTCACTGGGCCCCGGGAACTCCCTGAGTGTTCTAGCCTTCGTGCTCTGCCTTTCCCTTCCACCCTGAAGACGACAGTGACCACCGCGTGTTTGCCCCCTCAGAACCTCCTTGACTACGAGGTGGACAGCGACGAGGAGTGGGAGGAGGAGGAGCCAGGGGAGTCGCTCTCCCACAGTGAAGGGGTGAGCGCGGCCGGGGTGCTTACGGCTTCCGACCCGAGAGCCCTGGGGGCCCTGGGCCGGGCTCCCTCACACACTGCGTCCGGGTTTACGGCTGTTCTGGGAAAACCTTACTGGGTGGCAGTAACCTGCCTGGCGGTGGATGTGGCGGTGTCCGCCCGCCTCTGGACGGGCCCACTGCTCCCGCTGCTTTACGTCTGGGCCTTGCTTATCTGTGTCCTGCCTGACCCCCTCCCCCGCTGGAGCATGATGGGGCTGGGTTATGGGATTTTGTCTGATCCTCAGGGTGCGCATAGGAATGAGACCGGAAGCAGCAGGAGGCTTTTTCTTTCTTAGACGTTCACAGGTTAAAATTTTATGTGAAGCATGTGTTGTTTCCACACGTCACGAACGTACTTTTTTCTCTTCTTGAGGATGACGACGATGAGGTGGGAGAGGATGAGGATGAGGACGATGGTTTCTTCGTGCCCCATGGGTACCTGTCTGAGGATGAAGGAGTAACCGAGGTGAGGGGTGAACAGGGAGGGGGCGGGTCTGGAGCTTGGTGGCTGCCGACCTGGGGGTGGTGACATAGGTCTCAGCCCACCCCCACAGCCGATTCTGCGTGGACCTTGCTCCCCACAGCCTCGGAGGCTCAGCACTCCCGCCCCCCCCAGCTTTCTCAGTTCTGCCAGATGGTGGGACTGTTGAGGGAGCCATTTCTAGGACTCCGAAGGCCTGCCGGGTTGTGGTGTTTGGGTAGTGGGGAAGCTGACAGGGCTGATGCCACTGCGGGAGTGACTTGTCTCAGAGCCAGACTTGCGGGGCCTGTGTTCTTCGTACGTTTCCAGCCAACGAGGCAGACAGGTCTCGTTGGGCCCGCAACGTATCTGATTTAGACAGTGGCACCAGTCTGGGGTGGGAGAGGGCCGGGCATGGTGATTTCAGCTTCAGGATCACATGTTAACCAGAAAACCCACAGTGGCATTAAGAGGCTTACTGGCGAGGTAATAAAAAATACCTGTGACTACCCAGGGATGGCCAGAGGGGGCAGATGCACCTAAGACACCAAATGGGGGAAAGTGCCAGTTATCGTTCAATCTGAAAATGCTCTCTGCCCATTTCATCACCCGTCGGGGGTTGGAAGCTGGGTGGGTGCCGTTCCTCGCCGGCCTGCCCCTGCATGTGCTCTCACTGCCCCAGGGGGTGGGATCACGGGTGCCAGGGAGGGGGACCCTGAGCAAACATCTGCTCTCTAACCTGCAAGGAGTGTGCCGACCCAGAGAACCACAAGGTTCGCCAGAAACTGAAGGCCAAGGAGTGGGACGAGTTTCTGGCCAAGGGGAAGAGGTTCCGCATCCTCCAGCCCGTGAAGATCGGCTGTGTCTGGGCGGCCGACAGGGACAGTGGAGCTGACCTGAAGGTGCTGCAGCAGTTCACGGCCTGCCTGCTGGAGACCGCGCCCCCCGAGGAGGAGCAGACGCCCAAGGCCTCCAAGAGAGAGAAGAGGGACCAGCAGAGTGAGTGCTGGGGATGGGTGGGGACGGAGGGCTCGGGCTCCCACCTTCTCCAGGCCCGGGGCAGGCAGGAGACTTCCTAGGCACGTGGCATGGTAATTCAGAAGTTCTTCCAAAAAATAGCCAAAGCCAGCGCTTGTTGAGCACATGTGTCCTTTCTGTGACACTCACGGGAGCAGCACGGGGCAGCCCCTTCAGTCAGCCCGTTTGCCCAACCAGCACACACATCCCTAGCTCTTCAAAGCCAGGGAGGGCCCACCACTCAGGAGAATGTGAGGACTGTTACTAAGGAGACAGGCGCATGAAATGAGACATGACAGTTTATCCCAATGAGTCCTGCCTCCTGGGACTTGGGCCTCTCAGAATCTCTTCTGGAGCAAGTTCATGTGTCTTAATAAGTCCACCCATAAAAGGCCACCCGCACTAAACCTATCGTGGTTGGTCATTTCGTGATGTCAGTAAGCATTTTGCTGCTCACCTTAAACTTACACGGTGCTGTATGTTGATTATTTCTCAATAAAACCAGAAGGGAAAAAAAGGCCACACGAAGCTGACCGTGTTTCTCGGCCTCAGTGACAGATTGGGGAACCCGGGTGCCACGTTTATTCCACCCCACCCCGACTCATCCACCGTGTCCCCCTCTCCCTGCCAGTCTTGGCCCATCTGCTCCCGCTGCTGCACGGGAACGTGAATGGCAGCAAAGTGATCATCCGGGAGTTCCAGGAGTGCTGCCGCCGAGGACTGCTCAGCAAGGACGCCGGCAGCCCTGAGCTCAGCGCCGCCAGCCCCCCGAGCCCTGGCCCTTCTCGCCCACAGACCCCCACCGCCGGCGAGGACACCGCCGTCCCCTCCAAGGCGAGGCTCAAGCGGATTATTTCTGAGAACTCGGTGTATGAGAAGAGACCCGACTACAGGATGTGCTGGTACGTCCACCCACAGGTGCTAAAGAGCTTTGCCCAGGAGCACCTGCCTGTGCCCTGCCAGTGGAGTTACGTCACCACAGTGCCCTCGGCCACCAGGGAGGACAGTGGCAGCGTCCCCGCCCCAGGGCCCAGCCAGGGGACGCCTGTCTCGCTCAAGAGGAAGTCGGCGGGCAGCATGTGCATCACCCAGTTCATGAAGAAGCGCCGGCATGACGGGCAGGTGAGGCCCCGCAGCGGCTTTGTTATCTTTAACAAACTTTCTTTTTAGAGCAGTTTTCGATTTACAGCAAAATTGAGGTGACAAAACTGACCAAAATTGAGGGGAAGGTGCAGAGATTTCCCGTGTGCCCCCAGCCAGAGCTGTGCGGCAGTTGCAACTGATGAACCTACGTGGACGTGTCACTGTCACCCAGACTTTGTGGTTTACTAGCATTCACTCTTGGTGCTGTGCGTCCTGTGGGTTTGGGCAGATGTATGAGGACTTGTATCCAGCATTACAGTGTCATACAGAATAGCGTCACTGCCCTAAAAACTCCCATGATCCACCTATTCATCCCTCCCTCCCTCCAACCCCTGGCAGCCAGTCATCCGTTTAGTGTTTCCATGGGCTTCTTTCACTTAGTCGTGTGCCTTTAAACTTCTTCCCTGTGTTTTCATGGTTTGAGAGCTCATTTCTTTTTAGTGCTGAATAACGTTCCACGTCGTGGCTTTTATTTAGTTTTTGCACTCATTTAACACAGTTACTAAGTACTTGCTTTGCACTAGATACCCTGCTAGGCCTTGTACACAGTGGTGAGCAAAACACCATCTAATGGGGGAGACACAGATGGGGGTCGGTGGAGCGGACAGCCAGCCACATGATTGCGGCGGCCTAACAGCACATGGAGGAGGAAGCGCGTGGCCCTGTGGGGGACACGTGTCACGAGGAGCCTGCCCTTGCCTGGTGGTGGGCAGGCTTCCTGAGAGATGCTGGTCCCCAGAGTGAAATCGCCAGTGCTGCCTGGACACCCAGAGGCTGGGGCCTGAGCCTCGGCCTGGGTCCACGTTTGATTGTTCTTTCTCTTACTGGAATGTGGGCGTGAATGAGTCTCATCTTGTAGCTGCTCTTACTGGAAACCTTGTGGTGTGAGCACTGGGTCCTCACTTTTTTCTTTTCTAAAGATAGATTTTATTCCTTTTATTTACTTTCGGCCACGTTGGGTCTTCGTTGCTGCGCGCGGGCTTTCTCTAGTTGCGGCGAGTGGGGGCTACTTTTGGTTGCGGTGTGCAGACTTCTCAGTGCGGTGGCTCCTCTTGTTGCGGAGCACGGGCTCTAGGCACACGGCCTCAGTAGTTGTGGCTCACGGGCTCAGTAGTTGTGGCTTGCAGGCTCTAGACTGCAGGCTCAGTAGTTGTGGCTCACGGGCTTAGTTGCTCCGCGGCATGTGGGATCTTCCCAGACCAGGGCTCAAACCTGTGTCCCCTGCATTGGCAGGTGGATTCCTAAGCACTGCGCCACCGGGGAAGCCTCTGATTTTTAAAAAATCTTTATTTATTTTTGGCTGTGTTTTGGGTCTTTGTTGCTGCACATGGGCTTTCTCTAGTCGCAGTGAGCGGGGGCTGCTCTTTGTTGTGGTGCGAGGGCTTCTCATTGCGGGGGCTTCTCGTTGTGGATCACAGGCATTCAGGCTTCAGTAGTTGTGGCGCGCAGGCTCAGTAGTTGTGGTTCGCAGGCTCTAGAGTGCAGGCTCAGTAGTTGTGGCGCACAGGCTTAGTTGCTTCACGGCATGTGGGATCTTCCCGGACCAGGGCTCGAACCCGTGTCCCCTGCGTTGGCAGGCAGATTCTTAAGCACTGCGCCACCAGGGAAGCCCACTGGGTCCTCACTTGAGGCAGGCGTCTCGCAGACCTAGAGATGTGGGGAGACTTGATTTTACGAGGAGGAGCTGGGTCTTCTGCTCACATCCTGGGCTCTCCTCGGGGGCGCTGCCACTCCAGGAGCTGCTGCTGAAGGCTGGGTGGTGACAGAGACAGAAGGGAGCCAGCGTGCGCCCCACCCCCGCGCCCCCCCACCCCCGCCCCCTGCTCCTCTGCTGTCAGTTAGTGTGTGGCCATCGGGGTGAGGAGGGCAGGGTGGGGGGAGGGGAACGGCTCCTGGAGTGACGTTTAACCTTCTCCCTGCGACCCACAGACCGATGAGGTCTCGGGTGTGACGTAAACCTACTTCCTAAACTGTCACAGCAAGAGGGACCGTCAGAACCATCCGGTGTGGTCATGCCGGCTGTTCCTGCCACTCCCCAGCCCCTGTCCCTGTGAGGCCTGTGGACACGGCTTGGTACTGGGGGAGCCCCCTGGTGAGGAGTTGGGGGCCCCAGCCCCACAAACACTTCCCTCCCTGGGCCTCGACCCAAAACAATCCGTTATGTGTTCAAGCTGTGTTCAAGCCGCAGAGCCTTTTCACGGTCGATGTCATTAGCCAGACAATCTTAGCAGGACCGCGAGTGTGGCTGCTCTGGTTGAAACTGGCCAGAGAGCCCGTTAGAAAGGGGCTGGGTCTGGAAGACCTCCTCAATGTCCTTATCCAAGCAGTTCGTGGGCTCCTGCCCCCATCAGCCCTCCCTTAGATTCTCGCGAGAGACACAGCTGTCTTCCTGAGCCCCTCTCCGCTCTTCCTCTCCTGGTGTGGCCGTCCCCACGCGTGTTCATTGCCTTTGTTTCTCTACGTGGAAAACGACTGTTTAGCCCTTATTACTTCCCTCACGCCAGGCACTTGACGTGGATTCTTAACGTTTCATTGGTGCTTCGTTGGTTACTGAGCTACCAGGAATGAGAAAATGCTCCCACATAAACTGCGTGCCCCTCCCCAGGTGAGAGGGGTTGATTCATGAGAGTCAGTGACGCCTTTCATCCCACGAGACCCACGTGAACGGCAGTCAGTGTGGCTTCTCCCCGTTCACAGGCCTTGAAGAGGCTCTGCGGTGTGGCGGGGACTCACAGAAGGCTACACAGCCGGTGGTTCTGGGTGTGCTGGCCCCAGCGGTTCTGATTCAGTGGGTGTGGGGTAGGTGCTAAAGTCTGCAGTTTTAAAAGCCCCTTCTCAGGGAATCCTGTGGGAAGGCCCCAGGACCACAGCGTGGGCCAGCACAATGGGTGCATCTCGGGGAGGGAAGCTCAGAGCACCGGCTCTTCAGGGTGATGGGGAGTCATCCGCCTCCTCTGAGTGCTCGAGGTGGGACCCTGCTGTGACAGCACTTGGTCCTCTGGGACTGTGCAGGCCTCAGGTATAAAGCCCCCTGTGTCACCTTAAACTCATGGGAGTTTGTCTCCAGCAACAAGAAGTCCGGAGCTTGTGAATATTGTCGTCCGGGGCCAGGCACCTCCTGTTGCACTCCCTCCTGCTTTAGTTTGTGGCCTTGTCTTCATGGTGGCTGAACGGCTGCTGCACCTCCAGCCGGCAAGACGAGGATGGACAAGCCCACCCTGGGGAGGATTCCCGTTTGTCTGGAGGGGAGGCAGACTTCCACCTTATCTTCCTGGCTGGAATGCTCTGGCATAGCCACCCTAGCTGCAAGAGAGGCTGGTTCAATGAGACCTTGACCGACAAAAGGCTGGTTGATTTGGAAGGGCGGGTGGGGGGATAGCTCTGGGTGTGCGTTGAGCAGGGCCTGTGCTGCATGGCGCCAGCATAAAGTGGGAGCCACGGGTGGAAGTTTCTGAGGTCGGGATTGGAGGAGGCCTGGGAGCATGCGGAATGCTTCCCCTTGCGTTCTGGTAAAGCCACTAACTGATTCTTCCACACGCTTGGACGTAATTGTTGCTAAACTATAAATGCATATGAATAGTTTAGCTTGGGTTGGGCTTTTTCAATTTGTGGGAATTCTAAAATCTTTTCATTTAGAGTTCAAAGTAGCCATGCTGCCTTATGGGTTTACAAAGTACCACGATCTAGTGACTCGAAAAGGCCGAGGTCAGGTGCCAGTTCTGCCACCAAGTGTGTGTGTGGCCCCACGGCAGCTCAACCCTTCGGCCTTGGTCTTATTTTTACATGGGCAGGGCCTGCATTTGCCCTTTCCAGTCTGCATGCTTTGTGGTTCAGTGTCTTCCTACTCCGGAGGCTCACTTTCCGGCAGTAGCGACAGCAGCGTGGCGAGCTGTCCCATGGCCCTCAGCACAGCAGGACTTGGGGCGCTGTCCTGAACCCTCACTTCAGAGGTTTGAAACCTGTCGCGTGCCTGCGGGGCTGTGGGCGGTGGTTCCTCCGAGAATTCCTCATTCCTCATTCGTCTGCACTTGGCTTCCTGTCTGGAGGGCCTCAGAGGCTTGAAACCTGTCGCGTGCCTGCGGGGCTGTGGGCGGTGGTTCCTCCGAGAATTCCTCATTCCTCATTCGTCTGCCCTTGGCTTCCTGTCTGGAGGGCCCAGGGGCTGGGGAGAGCTCCAAAGAGACCCATCTGTCCCATCGCTCACCAGACCCAAACCAGTACCTCCAGGGTAGTGCGGGGGAGAGCTGCGCTGTCTGTTCGTCTTGGCCAGTCAGCTCTCTTGAAACAGGTAGCTGGAAACTGCCCACAGCGTCCCCAGTGGTGCCCCTGCCTGCCTGGGGCCATTCCTGCCTCGGGGGCTCCCAGCCCAACGGGCCCAGCGTGGAGCTTCTACACTAGCACTGAGGGTCTGTGAGCTTGAGCCCCGTCTGCCGGCCAGGCTGGGGACGTGGGCAAGGCGGACAGCCCCGGTGTGCTGTCGTCCCTTTTCCAGGCAAACAGACTTCTGTAGCAGAGGAACTCCAGGAGTGTTTTGAGAAATAGCCTCCCCGCGGAAGTAACCCCAACTCCACCGCCTCTGCTGGCTCTTTGTTCATGTACAGAGTGCGAGTCGCGTGTGGATGGGTGATGTATAAAATCGGTCCTGTCACTTTCCACAGTCTGTGTCTCTGTCCCCTCTGGTGGAAGCCAATGAAAACAGCCTGGGAATCTCACTGTAAATCCTACCCTCTGTAGAGCCTTCCCACCCCTCCCAACCCCTGTCCACAGGGTGCAATGCAGATGGTGTCCTCACGGGCAGAACTGGGCGGAGCCTCAGTCAGAGGGAGAGAGTTGCCAAGCATCAGGCAGAGGGGATGAAGCTGTTGGGCAGAGAAGAAAACACTGACCTACTAACTTCTCAGCCACTTAGTACAAATAATAATTCAGAGAAAGTGTGTGCTTTATCCATCTCTCTTTCAAACCAAACCGGAAACCCAGAGTTCTAATTCAAAAACAATAAACAAATTATTTTTGTAATCAGGTAAATAATGATGGGGGTAGTTTTCAGAAATCTGAACATTTAGTTCATTTGAGAGAACTCTCCCAAAGTTTCCTTGGATCATAACCCATCAAACAGACTCTTCAAATTTTGTTGCCAAGGTGGGCAGAGGAGGTCAGGAGTTAGGGAAGCAGGTGGCGGGAGGGGTCACACCGTCCCTGTCTGCTGCTGCTGCTGCTGACAGCTGTGCACCTTATCTGTTCAGGTTGGAGCTGGGGACCTGGACGGCTTCCAGGCGGACACAGAGGAGGAGGAGGAGGAGGAAGGCGACTGTGTGATCATGGACATCTCGGATGTTGGGGGTGAGAAGGGTCCCAAACCCTCCTTTTTTCCTTCAGGCTGGCAGGAAAGGGAAGAACGGTTACGGTCACTCTCCCGCTCGCCTCTTGTGACTAACGGGGACTGAGTGAGGAGGCCCTGGAAGGCTCTGGGCGGGCCAATCTGATGGTGGTGCAGGCAGTAGGCTCCAGCCCAGGCCCTGGGCCGCCTGCCCTGGTCTGAAAACTGCATTTAGGAAACCAGAGACCTGAAGGTTGGTGGTGATGAGCCGTGTCAGGGAGGGAGGGTCTGGGGTGGGGCGCCGTCACTGGTGAGGGGCAGCCTCTGAACCAAGCTCCCCAGGGGCAGTGAGCCCCAAGCCGGCCATCCTCGGCAGCATGAGCTCCAGCAAGCCACTGGGCCTTGCTGCCCACTTTCCTCATCTTTGCCACAGGCTTCCCCTGCCCTGGAGAGTCAAGGGTAAAGCCGCTGCAAAGTGCCACGGAAGCACACAGGCTCGAGGTGGACGCAGCCGAAGCTCTAGTGAGGAGCGGGCAGCCTGCCCGGCCCCACAGCGGACACGGCGGCTGAAGCTCCTCCCTCTCTTGCTTTGCAGACATCCAGGCCCCGTGTGGAACAACTCCTGGAGCTGGGGGGTCTGTGGGAATGGACACCAGTGAGAGCCTTGTGGCCTCCAGCTCGCTTGGCCCCTCCTGAGCGCCCCGAATGGCCCGTGTATGTACATAGAAGGGTTAGGGTATTCTCAATGCCACTCAGATACTTGAAAGTCCCGATTCCTGTGTAAAGAGCACTTTGTCCTGCTTTGCAGACCTCCCTGGAAGTTTGGAAAGTTTTATGTAGAATGCTTGATTAGTTCTTTTTGATATTTGTAAAAATTTCCCCCCCAAAGCTGCATATTATTCTGTCCCTTAATAAAGCATTATTGTGATGTCATGACCTGCACGGGGAAAGCCTGGTTGTGCTCTCCGAATCCCTGGCAGGCACTGTGATGAGATGCTTGTAAATGAATTGAAGCCCCTCGGGTGCGGTGTGGCACCCGGACCCGACATGGATGTGTATAAACTATTGTCTAGCCTGACCTAGCATGTCTGTCGTCTTTTCAAACACGTCACTTCTGTGAGTGGTGCGTCCACTGCCCTGGGCCCGAGCCCGGCGCTCTGTGCCATCGGGTGTCTGCTCCCCGCCCCGCTGCCCCCTCCCCGCCCCGCGTAGACCTGTGGCATGTGTATAAAGCTTTATGCTTTGCAAAAGCGCTGTCCCACCTCTTTGTTGTGAAATCCTCAACCTCCCCACTGACCTAGTTCAAGGTGAGGGCTTCTCAGCAGGTGGCTTACACCTGTTAATCCCTCCTGCCCCTCGGGTAGGCGAGCAGAGGTATTCCCAACCTCCAGGAGCTGAATCCTGGCTTCCAGAACCGACCTCTGGGTCCGGCCACCCCTTGGGAGTGGTGAAGCTGAACAGCATGGAGCTAGCCACGGCGCCTGCCTGCTGAGCCCTGTCCTCCGAGGCCCTGGAGCAGCCCTCGGACGGGGCTGTGATAGGCCCCGCAGAAGGGTCCGAGCATGCGCTGAGGGCCTGGGGCAGCTGAGATTCTGGCAGATTTCAGAGACTCCATCGGAACCGGGCTCCTGTCTGCCGGCCCCTCACATCATGCTGTCTTTGTTGCCACTGTTCCCGTGAGAGAAGAGTCGGCTGGCGTCTCGTTGTGAAGAATGGTTCAGTGTTGACTGTGGATGCACCTGAGACAGAGCGACACACCTCCAGCGCCGGGGAGCTCACCATGTGGTGGCCAGGTCCCTGCCGGGCCTGCCTCTCCTGGCAGCACCCCAGTCCTCCTGGAGGGGCCCCATTCCTCTCCAGCTCCTCACAGGTGAGGCTGACAAGCACCCCAGTTGTGGGGTGAGGACCGTGGCCCCATCCAGGACAAGCTGCTGCAGGTGGGGTGCAGCTGAGTGCTGGCACAGGGACAGGACGCAGGTGTGACTCCACCTGTGATGTGACTACCTGCAGCGGTCACGTCGCCTTAAACCGTTTTAGTTGCCACCTGACAACTTGCAGTCGACCCCTGGTGGGAGGCGAGAGCAGGGCATCAAGCCGAGGCAGTGCTGGGTGCCGGAGATGAGGCGGCAAAGGAGGATGGGCCTAGGTCCTGCCCGCACGTGAGAGCAGAGCTGCTGGCGGCCCAGGTGGGAGGCAAAGTGCGTGTGGCTGACGGGCTTACCAGGGAGTTTTGTTTTAATCACATTTGGGGCCTGGATGCTTTAATCTCACAGTGGCCAGAGGACCAGCCACCACTGGCCTCCGTGAAGGCAAGGGTCCAGTAGGGGCCACAGCCCGGGGCCAGGCTGCGGGTGAGGGAGGGGACGATCCAGGTGAGTGGTCAGGAGCGGGGGCTCAGGTGTCTCCCGGCAGAGGTGTGACCGGGGCCGAGTGCCCACACCCTCCAGGCCTTGGTCCCCCTGTCTGCGTTGGCTCCCCACAGCTGCTGCAACAAACCGCCAGGCTTGTTCTACCGGCAGTTCTGGGGGGCGGAAGTCTGACAAGGGCCTCACTGGCTCAGAATCAGGTGTTGGCAGGGCTGGTTCCCACTGGAAGCTCTAGGGGGAATCTGTTTCTGTTCCTCTTCCAGCTGTTGGAGGCCAACCCGAATCCTTGGCACGTGGCCCCTTCCTCCACATCTCCCCATCCCTTCTGTTTTCCTCCACGCATTAGAACTCACCAGGTTAACCCAGGGCCACCTCCCATCTCATCCTCAATCACAGGCCAAGTCCCTGTATCACATAAAGTAACGCATTTACAGGTTCCAGGGAGGAGGATGTGGACACCTGGGGGAGCTTGCCCTGCGGGGCCTGCAAGGCTCCGGGGCCCTGGGAAGCACTCAGCAGGGCTGGCTCATCAGGCTGGTGGGGACAACAATTAGGGAGGTGCGGGAAGTGAAGAGCTCGCCTCGGACGTGAGGGGCTCCTGGGTGCCCAGGTGGCCACGGGGTGTCCGCCTGGCCCCACTTCACCGGGAGCCACGGCCGGGCCTCACCTGCTGGCGGCTCTGCAGAGCTGCCACCCTACGCCGCCTCCCACGGCTTCAACTCACCACCGGGAAACTAGTCAAACACCCTATTTATTCAGGTTTAGAATTTTACACACCGGGTCCTGACAGGCCCAGTGTCTCGTTCTTGTGCCAGTCACCTCAGGGCTAGCCGCAGCCACCGGGCCACAGCACACGGGGACTGGGCCCGGGCTTCTCTAAGCAGGCTACTAGTGGCTGCCCCATCCAGGTGGCAGTCTCGGCATGCGTCCACAGCCAACCAGCACCCCTCCCCATGCCTGTGGTGTCCGTGGGCAGGAGGAGGTTCCGGAAGAGGCTGGGAGGCCCCAGAATGGTGGGGGTGCCGGGGACATGGGGAATGTGGAGGACGCAGGGAGAGAGCATGAGACAGACCCACAGGGGCTGAAGCCAACCCTGCTTTTATTTCATTAGAGCTTCTTGATGGCTGACAGGAGCTCGGGTTTCAGGACAGATGAGTCTGGCTGGGCCCCCGCAGCCCTGATGTCCGCTAGCACGGCTGCATCCCACGAGAAGGTCAGGAGGGCTGAGGGCACCTGCAGTGGGGTAAGAAGCCTCAGCCTCACTCTGGCCTTTACCTGACAGAGCTCCCGCTTCACATTCAAATCTTCCTGCTGGAGCCGGGGCTGATCCCCGCCGCTGACGGCACACCCATGCACTCAGTCCATTCTCATAACGGGGGCTCCTGTGATGATGACCCGGGCTCGGGGACGCCCCCTGGCCTGGCTGAAGCCAACCCAGCATCGGGCAGCAGTCAGGACTTCCTGTCCAGGCCTCCCTGAATCAGGGTCTGACCGCCCTCCAGCCCTCTCCTGCACCCTCCCCAGTAAAATTCCTTGCGTTTTGAACGCCACCTTGGCTCTGCACTGCAGAGGACTCTTAACACACTGGGCACGTTCCCATTTTGTAGACACAGAGAAGTTACTCAAGATCACGTGGCAAGGAAGTGGAAAGGTGAGACTCACACCCAGGGAGCCTGGCGCCGGGACCCATTCCCCTCATGCCATCCCCAGCCGAAGAGCATCCCCCTCCTCGGGGGTTTGTGCCAATTCAACAAGAACCCAGAGAACCCGGATCTGCTGTGCGGGGAGCCCGTCACTCACCAGCCCGCACTCATTGAAGGCCAGGTTCTCGTCCTCCAACAACTTCTGCCCTCCCAAGGCCAGCAGCTCAAAAGGCAGCCAGTCGGTCTGCAAAGCCTCCCGGACAAACGCGTACAGAGCTGCCACCCGCTCCCGGGCGTAGAAGGTCCCTGGTGGGGGGACAAGAGTGGCGCTGGAGCTCGTGGGAGTCCCCCTGAGCCCTCGGCCTCCTCCCCTGGGACAAGCTCAGACCAGAGCAGCCTGCTCCTGCCGGCGCACAGCACAGCGGACCCGAGGCAGCACTGCCAGCACCCAGCACGCACCCTGGAGGAGGCAGCCGTCAGGGAAGCGCACGCGCAGCAGCGTGTACGTGTACTTGCGCATCTCCCTCTGCTCCTCCCGCTCGCGCATGGCCTTGGTCCGCAGCGCGCTCAGCCGCTCCACAGCCTCTGACCGCAGCCGCTGCTCTCGCTTGAGCTCCTCCGCCGTGAGGCTGAAGAAGTCCGCAGGCAGGTCGAACTGGGAGGCCAGGGGCGAGGGCCGGAAGACCCGGCGCTGGCGGGCTAGTGTGGCCCGCACGGGCTCGGCGCGCAGCAGCTGCTCCTTGTGCTGCTCCAGGCTCTGGGGCTGGGCCAGGGCGGCCTCGCTCAGCACGTAGAACTCCTCGGGGCCTTCTGGGACACGTGGGCATGTCACTCTGCTGTGGCAGGGAGACCCCCTCCCCGAGCCGGGCCCCTCCCACCCCTGCCCCTGGGCTCAGCCACGGCCCTTCTCTTTTTCTCTCACCCTGGTCGGGGATCGGAAGCAGCACCTTCTGGAAGCCGATGGCCTCAAAAAACTCGTGGGTCCCTTCCAGGCAGTTAATGCGCTCCTGAGAGCGGAGCCAGAGGTCACGCGGGACCCTTGGGGCCTCCTCGTGCCCCACCGGCCTCACTGCCCACCCCGCCCTCCTGGCCCAGAGTCCCCAGTCTCAGAGCGGCCGCTGCCCCTGGACAGGATGAACCCCCAAAGCTGTCTGCAGGGGTGAGCTCACAGAGGGCCTGGGATCCCAAAAGGTCAGCACCAGGGTGAAGGAGGCCGAAGAGCCAAAGGACAGCAGAGGCTGGGAGTCCCCGGAAGCTGGGGAGGCAGGCTCTGGGATGCTGGACGTGGGTGGGGAGGACCCCCAAGAGAGAGCAGAGCCCCGCCAGCTGCACGGGTACCACAGGCCCGAGTGCTAGGACCCTGCGATTTCTCCACAGAAACCAGAAGTCTGCGTTTGGGTGAAAAAATCTCCCCAGTGCCGATGTGTTCCCAGCGAATTCAAAGAAAAGTTGAGTCACGCCGTGGGTTGGTGGCGAAAGCAGACACTGTACGCGTACTGTGCTCGTCCTGCGCTCACGAAGCCCTCCTTCCCTGCCTGGCACCTTCCGCCCACCTCAACGCCCAAGCCCTGCAGGGACCCTTCTGCAGCCAGCTCTGGCCACCACTGGCTGGCTGCAGCCCAGCTGCTCCCACCGCCAGCCTGGGTCCTCGGTGGCCTCACAGCCTGGCCACGCTGGCCACCCCAGGCTAAGTCACTCTGGTGGCAGCCCTCACCTGGAACACCTTGTTCTGAAGCTTGATCTTCCGGTACTTCTCCTCCTCGGGATGCAGGTGGATGTTGTCCAGGTACCTGGGGTGGACAGGGGAGAGCAGCTCAGAGCCACACCAGCTCGTGCTAAGAGAGACCCCCGGGAAGGCTGCCGTCACACCCTGTACACCCCATAGAGCCCAACCCCCTTACACTGGGCCTCCTTCTCGGTCCTGCCTCCCCCTGAGGGCACCAAGGAGCCACCGTGGTTGGGGCTGGAGCAGGCAGAGCCAGAGCTGATGGTGGGTCCCCAGAGCCGGCTTGGGGGTTGCTGAGCAACACAGACTTCTGGCCCTGCCCCCAACCTGCTCCCATCAGAGGAGTTGGCGGCGGCGGGGTGGGGGTGGGGGTGGACCCTGCCCGCTTCACATTCTTCTGATGATCCCAAAGGGAAGCCAGGGTTGCGAACCCCCTATTCAGTAAACCTCTTTGTTCTAAAGACTGGTAAACTGAGGCCCAGAGAGGCTAAGCCCCTTCCCCAAGGGCAAGGGGGAGCGAAGGGTGGGGCCTGGCCTCACTCCCAGGGCCGTGCTCCCTCCGGGGCGCCTCAGCTGATCGCGATGGAGGCCCAGGAGCTGGCACCACGGTGGGAGGGGGCCACCCACTCACCTGGCGATGGTGTCCACGCCCAGCTTCACCCGGTCCCGGTCCTTGTTGAACGTGTGGATCTTCATGATGGAGGCAGCCACTGGGTCGGTGGAAAAGTGCTGGGTGGAGGGAGGAAAGCTGAGTCAGAAAGAGTCCACCTCAGGGCCTGGAGGCCATGCCAGCCAAGCAGCCAGGTCTCAGCACTCAGGTGGCAGCAGTGACACCGGTGACAACAGTAAGAACTGTCTCACAGCAGGCCCTAGCGTGGGACGGAAGCAAACTCAACAGCAGAAAAAGGAGGAGGAAAGCCCTTTTGATGACTCCAGTCTGGGGCCTCAGCCCTGCCCTCATGTCTAGGGAAAAGGGGACGATGGCAGCCCGGGTTACACCAACCCTCGGGTCGGCGTGACGCAGACCTTTGCCTACCGCTCTGGCTTTGGCGCCCAACACCAGCACTGAGCACCACCAAAGGCGCAGCGGCTGAGTGCCTGGGACCCGCCGGCCACCGCGGACCTGCCGTCCCTCCTCATCCCCCATCGCTACAAGGGACGTTCTAGAAACAGACAGAGGTGGCAGAGACAGGACACAAAAGAGGTCTGTGACCTTTGGCTGCGTGGTCACTCCTGGGGGAGGCAAGATACTGGAGACATCACTGATCGGTCCCCACGCCTCGGGGGCTCCACCTGCTTCCCTGGGGAGAGGAGGAGCTGCAGATGGAGAGGTCGCAGGGCCCACAGTTGATCCCTCGACTGGCCCAGCCTCTGGGCACCCCCAGGGACCCTGTGAACAGCGCCCCAGCGAGGAGAGGCTGAGAATGGATACCTAAGGCGAGGGGCGAGACTGGGCAGCAGATCTGCTCACGCTCTGGACGGCCACTGCACATGGCCACACCGTGTGGTGGTGTTTCTCTGCAGCCCCAGAAAGTCACTAGTTACATGGCGAGTGGGGCTGGCACCCACGTCAGCCCCAAAGTCATTTGCTCTGCCTGGATAATGGTGGGGGTGGGGCCTCCCTGGCGGTCCAGTGGTTAAGACTCCGCGCTTCCACAGTAGGGGCCACGGGTTCGATCCCTGGTTGGGGAAGTTCCGCAGGCCGCAAGGTGTGGCCCAAAAGAAAAAAAAAAAAAATGGTGGGGGTGAACAGCTGGGTCACCAGAGGTGATGAATCAAGAGCACAGACAACCTGGCCCACTCTGATCTACCCCTGGGCAGCCCCGCAGAAGCCCAGCCACAGCTCCTGGAAGGCAGCTGTGGGGCTTCCACCCTGCCCCAGCTACCTTCCCTCAGCTACACTGGGGTGAGCCTTCAGCAGCCACAGCTGTGTCACTTAGTTGTCTGATCTGAACTGGGTCAGCTCTCCCGGGAACTTCAAATTGGGACCCAGCCCAGTCTGCCAGTAAGTTGCCAGGGTAGGACAAAAAGACGTGGAAGGGCACAGAAATTGGGTCTGCAGAGAAGCAGCAGTAAGATGCGGGGCATCCTCAGGACACGGCTGAGCCAGGCTGACCACCCCCTACTCCAGCCTCCTCAGGACAAGAACACCCACCCACCCAGGGAAGAGCTGCAGCTCCAAATGCTGTTCTCAGATGTTCCCAGGCAGCCTGCAGCCTCGTTTAAATTAGGACCAGGGCGCACGAACAGACAAGGGGACGAAGGAACAGACACATCCAGAAAGGAACCGAATCCACGTAGGGATTTACTCTGTGATAACGGCAGATTTCACGGTGGCCAAAAGACAGGTGTTTCAATAAATGAGGATTAGAGAAAACTGGATAACTATCCGGAAAAAAAAAAGAAATAACACTAGCTCCATGCGTCCTATTCTACACAGGTATAACTCTAATGGGATCAAAGTTTTAAACATTAAACAAAGCAAACAACAAAAGACAAAACAGGAAAGCACTAGAAAAACCATGGAAGAGCTGTTTTAATCCTGAAGTGGGGAAGGCCTTCCTAAGTAAGTCACAAAACCCAGAAGCCATAAAATAAAACCGACACATTGAATTACATAGAGATTAAAAATTTCTACATGGCCATATGACCATAAGCCAACTCTAAAAGTAAACAACTGGAGAAAAATATTCACAACTCAGATCACAGGCAAAAGGCTAGTTTTTCCTAATATGCAAAGAGTGCCTACAAATCAATAAGAAAAAAAAACCACCACCCAACACAAAAATGGGCAAAGGATGCATTCTCATATGAAAACACAGCCAACCTAAGCCTAAAAAAGGAAATGCAAACTAAAACTATGCTGAGATATTATTTTTACCAATCAGTTTGGGTAAAGACAAAATGTTTGGTAACCTACAGTGACAACGGGGGACAGGGAAATGGGTATTTTCTCACACACTGCTGGGTGAGTGTGAATCAGGACAACCCACATGGAGGTTCATCTGGTGACAACTATCCAAAGCCCTACACGCTGTCCTCTGTCCCAGCAACTCTGCTTCTGGAATGGAGCCTACAGCTCAAAGTGATGTACAGACAAGGTTTTCATCATAAATATTGTCCTCACTAGCAAAAGACTGGAAACTTCCTAAGCGCTTATCAACAAGGGTTGGTTAAAGAGTCAGGGAACAATTTTCCGTGAGTCATCACGCAGTCACTGTGGAGAATGCAGGCTTTCGAACCGCTCAGAAAAATACAGAGAGGCGTGACAGAGCCAATGGGGTAAAAATGTTAGCAAGTGGCAAATGTGAGTAAGATGGGCAGAATGACATACATATTTGTGACCTGATCCCTGGAACCTGGGAGTATGTTAAGTTATGGGTCAGGGGGTGTGGAGGTGACATATGGAGTTAAGGCTGCTCATCAGTGGACCTTAAAATAGGGAGATTAGCTTGGATTAGCCAGGTGAGCCCAGTGGAATCACAAGGGCCCTTAAAAGGGGGAAGAGAGAGGGAAGCTGAGAGAGAGAGAGAGAGAAGCAGAGAGATAGCAGCTGGGAAAGAGCTGGCCTGGCACCACTGGCTGTGAAGATGGAGAAGGAGCCATGGAGTATACACAGCCTTACTCCCCCTAGGGCTCCCAGAAGGCACACTGCCCTGAGGCCAACTTGACTGTGGCCCCGTGAGACCCAAGTCCCACTTCTAATTTCCAGAATTATAAGAGGCATGCTGTGTGGAGGCACCAAGTTCGTAGTAATCTGTCAGAACAGTAATAGGACGCTCCCACCCTGAGTAAAGGATGTTCACGTGTTCTTTTTGCTCTTGCGATTTTTCTTTAGGTTTGAAATTATTTCCAAATATAGAGTTTTAAGGGGAAAAAAAATGTGTAAGTTCTTTCTTTACTGATATAATACCTAGCAGTTTCCGTGTCAGGCGTGAACGGTACATTACCTTTTACGTAAAACAAACACACAGCACGTGTGGCAGATACAGATGCATCGGTAATTTGTACATATTTGGAGCATCTCCGAAAAGGGGCCTAGACTACTTACAGCTGCTGCCTCAGGGAGAATGGCCTATAGGTGGGTGGGAGGCGGCTTTTCCCCGCCTACCCTTCTGTATCTTGAATTACGTCCCTCAGGTAAGTATTCCCTCTTTAGAGAGGTTAGAACAGAACCACAGCATATGCTCTGTGCCACCCGGGCTCCCGGGGGGCAGCTCTGGCACCGGGGCCAGCACTCACCGAGAGAATGGCCTCTCTGATGCAGGCATCCCGCTGGTCCTTCCTCAGGATGGCCCCTGTGAGCGGGCAGGTGAAGTACACTCCGGGCACTGCCAGGTGGGTCGAGCCCTCCTCTTTGGGCTTGGGCACCTGGGAGGATGGGTGAGGGTGTCCGAGCCTAGACTGTGGACAGAGGCAACCCCGAGCCGCCTGAGTGCCACAGTCCTGAGAGCGTGGCCCTGGGAGCCAGACATCCTGGTCCCAATGCTGTCCCCTCTGTCTATTAGCTATGGGACACCATGGCCCAGTGGCTAAGCCCCTCTGAGCCTGTCTTCTGGTCTGTAAGATGTCCTCAAGGGACCACCTCAGAATTCAACAAGGTAAGGAAGGAAAAGCATGGAGCAGCTCTGGACGTGGTGTAAGTGCTGAGTTGATCGTTCCTGCTCTTCCCACCCCCTACCTGGTGAGGAAGGGGCTTTGGTGGGAGAGTGAGGTGCCCTGATGAGTCCCAGCCTTGCTCTGGGCCTCAATTCCTAGGTAATATCCAGGGTCCCTTCCATTCTGAAATTCAGTGAGGCCTCACAGGTGGTGCTGCTCAGAACACCCTTTCTGCCAAGTTCTCCTTTGAGGACTGCCTCCTCCAGGAAGGCCTCCCTGACTACACCAGTCTCCATGGTGCCCTCCTGTATCCGAGGAAGGCAGCAGAGGGCAGCACTAAGGCTAAGGGCTTTGGACTCAGACGGACTGGGGTTCCAGTCCTGCCCCTGCTGGTTTCGAGGTGCATGACCAAGGGCACCGGGCCGCACCTCTCTGAACCTCAGTTTTCTCTTCTAAAAAGTGGGAACTGTAACAGCACCTACTCTCATGAGGTTACAAGGGAGGGAGGGGACTTAACGGAGGTGCAGTCTCTCCCCCAGGGCCTGGGCCTGGTGTCATTAGGTGCCAAGCACGAAGGTCCCAGATGACACTGCCCTCAACCATGGGGATCCCCAGCATCCTGAGGCCAGAGATGACCTCGATCCACCCGTCCCTTCTGCATCTCGCCACCCTCTCCAGCACCAGATGCTTACCGCCCATGGCTGGTCACCAATCAGACCAAACGCAGAAGAGAGCCCAAGCGGGCACTCTAAGGGCTCCCAGCTCCCCACCCCCCCGTCCCAGGCCACCCCTTGGGTGTCGTGCTGCCATCATGATGCTTTTACCGGGTTGGTGCCTGGGGCCTCCGGGCTCCCACTGACAGTCGCTTCAGCTTGAAGTTCCTTTCTCACTGCGGGGAGAGGCAGGGACGGGTCAGTGTGTGAGCCAGGCACACCATTCCCCGGCCTGGACCCTCGTGTGGGTCAAATTCTAGTCCTTCCAGCTCGAGGTCCTCCCAGCCCGCCAACCTCTCCATGCCCCCAGGCTGTGCCAGGCCACATGCTCCTCCTCCTCTTCTGAGTCCCAACCCTCCCCTCTGCAACCTCCCTGACATCCATGCCACCCAGACCACAGCAACCCCCTTGGCCTTTCCACCTGCATGGCCCCTTTGTGGACTGGCTCACAGCTGTGATTTAAACCCTCCTCCCACCCCGAATCGCTGGCTATGAAATTATTTTCAGCCAGAGCCAAGCACAGGACCTGGAACGCATGAAAAGTCAAGGATCAGCCTCGAGGACAGAGGGGCAGAGGCCCGCTCCACTGCCCCCCATCCCCACCCCCGTGGCCCAAGGACAGCCAAGGCTCACCCTGGCTCCGAATGGACTCCTGTGACGTGGGGCCCCGCGCCCTGGGCTGCCTCTGCTCGAGCCGGGCCAGGGCCGCTGCAGCCGCCATCTGCGCCTCATCGGTGGGTCCCTGGCGCAGCTGCCGGAGCGCCGGCTTGCTGGGCTTTTCTTTGGGGGCCTTCTCCCTAAGGAGACGCAGAGGGACCGTGAGGTGACGTGGGGGCAGACAGAAGAGCTTTTGTCCCTCTCCCACTTCTGCTCCTGCCCCAGCAGACAGACATGGGCCTCTGCCCCAGGGGCTACCACGGCCACCAGCCGGGTCTAACGCAGACGGAGGAGCCTCGGGAGGCAGACAGTGACTCTGCTCCCCACCCTGCCCGCCACTTTGCACAAATCCTGCACCGGCCTGGGCCTCAGGGTCATCATCTGTCAGGCGAGGTAAGAGCACACCTACGTCCGTCCGCAGGGGCTGATGCTCTTCACCCGCTTCCCTGAGCGAGAGTCTCCACCCCTACTATCTACGAGGGTGAGACATGGAGGCTTCATCTACTGAGCACCTACTGTGTGCCAGACAGCGCGCCAGGAGCTAGCTGTTGCTCAGCGCGTCTATTACGCATGGCAACGTGCCTCCCAGCGAGCGCTCCAGACGCCCTTTCACAAGCCCCGGAGGGTCACGGAAGTTCGGGCAGCGGGCCAGGACGCACGCAGGCCCTGCGTGGAGTGTGTTACAAGGATCTGGTTTAGGGACTTCCTTGGCAGTCCCGTGGTTAGGACTCGGTGCTCTCACTGCCGTGGGCTCGGGTTTGATCCCTGGTCAGAGAACTAAGATCCGGCATGCGGTGCAGCATGGCCAAAAAAAAACGCAAACAAAGATCTGGTTTCCCCTCCACCCTGGGAAGTAGGCAGGGTGATCATCCCATGGGATGGGCAGCTTCCTAACCCGACCTAGCTCGAGAACGACCTGGCCTTGACGTTCCAGCAGAGATAGCCTTCTTCCCACCAGGGTCTGACTCACCTGCCTCATCCTCCTCCTTTCCTCAGGACCCTCTCCCAATGCCAGTAGTTGGAATCATCTGTGCTGTATCTGTAGAACCTTCTCAGGAGCCAAGGCTCTGAGTTCATGGCCCTCATGCTTCCCGCTCTGCTCAGACACCCGGGCAGCTCTCTTTTCTTGTCCCCAGACCTCTGGGAGCTTCCTGCCCATCCAGGCCCCTCTCTCCAGCCCTCCCAACAGCTGAGACTTTCAGGTCGAAGAAAAGACAAGTCACGTAGTGCCACCCTAGCCCCATCTTTCCATAAAAACGCCATTTTTCCAAGACCCCTCACTCACCCCTTCATGGCTCCTCTGGGCAGCCAGAGGGATCCTTCTAAAACCCAGTCACTCCTCTGCACAAAGCCCTCTCATCCCATGCAGGACAGACTCCTGCAGCCTCCATACCCTACAGGCCCTTCACAACCTGCCCCTTTCCCTTGTTCACTCCTATCTAAACTCCCTGCTGTTCTTCACACAGACCCAACCTCCTACCACAGGACCTTTGCACTTTCTGTGCCTTCTGCCTGGAGTGTTCTGCCTGGGAGGGACAGGCACCGCTTCAACTGTGTGTGTGTGTGTGTGTGTGTGTGTGTGTGTGTGTGTGAGAGAGAGAGAGAGAGAGAGAGAGAGAGAGAGAGAGAGAGAGAGAGAGAG
>RJWK010010677.1:0-43296 GCA_004363435.1 Platanista minor | reverse complement strand
GAACACAGGCTCTGGACGCGCAGGCTCAGCGGCCATGGCTCACGGGCCCAGCCGCTCCGCGGCATGTGGGATCTTCCCGGACCGGGGCACGAACCTGTGTCCCCTGCATCGGCAGGCAGACTCTCAAACACTGCGCCACCAGGGAAGCCCCCTAGTTAACTTTTTTTAAACATTCAAAATTGGAGAGAACTCAAGGGGCTTTTGGTCTTTGAATGGATCAGTTACAACATCAAAAAAACTGGCCTTGACTTTTGCCGTTCTTCTCTGCCAAATAATGTCCCAAGTTCTGGAATTAGCTATGGATTTCTGGTTTCTTACTCTAGAAGGGGTCAGGTCAGGGGTCACTGTGACCAAGAGCTCAGGCCCAGGTGTCAACCGGACTTTGGCTTGAACCCCGTCAAACTTAGGTCAATGATTTCACCTCTGAGTTCCATTTTTTCCCCCACCTGTGAAGTGCTTTGATGTATTAGGTTTCTCAGTTCATACATATCCTGTTTCCTTACCAGTTTCATAACTGAAATTTTCAGTTTCGTAACTGAAATTTACTTCAAACTCTTACCACTGAGAAAAAAAATTGAGGTAACATTCAGACTGTGCAGACTGCCGAACCTTTTTTTCAGCAGGCAAATATAGAAGGTGAGAGCTTTAGCTACAGACAGACTTGGATTCGAACCTTGGCTCTGGTCCCAATCACCTGAATGGGTAGGCTGCTTAACCTTTCCAAGTCTCAGTTTCTCCTTCTGCAAAGTGGAGCTATTAGTGCCCAGCTCATAAGTTATTATGAAGACTAAATGAGATCATGCATGCCAAACACACATAACCATTAAGTACTTACCTATAGTATGTAACAGTATTTTTTCTCTCTCTCTCATTCAATCATCCATTGGTCTGGAGAATCCAGACCTGATCCTGAGTCCACAGTTTGTCTCCCTACATGTTAAATACACTTTCGTACCTAAATATGTTATCCACATTCTTGATATGAAACTGAGGAAAGGCTTTATTATAATATGTTTTCTCCAAATAGGCTATAGTGTCTTTTGCTAGGGAAAATCCTGGCTGTGCTGAACTATGCTTAAACAGACCTCATCTTATTGATTTTAAAACTGTTTTAAATATTATATATTTTAACTTTTATTCTGAAAATGATCAAACACAGAATTCAAGTTTGTAAATTGTTGCTGTATTTGCTTCACCTCTGTGTAGGTATGTATTTTGTTGCTGAAGCCTTTAAATGCAAATTATAAATCTTTTGATTTATAATTATATTTACCCTTAAACATGCATCAATCTTTTAAAAAAAGACATTCTCCTATGTAACCACAATATTATAACCACAATTAACAAATCGGCACTGATTCTTCAATATTATCTAATACACACTTCGTACTTAAATTTCTCCAATTTTCCCTAAATAACTTTTTAGCCTTTTTCTTTTCAAATCAGAATCCAATGTGCCCACAAGAGCTATCTTGTATTTGTCAGGTGCCTTCTGTTTCTTTTATTCTAGAACAGCCCCTACCTCCCTCTCAAATTGAATATTTAAAGGCATTGACTCTTTGAAAAGAGCAGCCCTACCATCTAGATGTGTCCGATTGTTTTTTCCTGGTGATGTTTAATTTATTACCATATTCCCTGCATTTCCTTTACACTGGAAGTTAGCTCTCAAAATTGGTGCAGATTCAGGTTACGTGGTTTTCCCCATCATATCAGGAGACACACGATGCCAGGTTATGCCTCTCTCACTGACTCTGAGTTTGATCACTGGGCTAAAGGAGTGACATTGAAAAGACAATTAGGAACTAATCCATGGGATAATGCTTGGATACAATAAAAGTTCTCTGGTGGTACAGTGGTTAGGACTCAGCGCTTTCACTGCTGTGGCCTGGGTTCAAGCCCTCCCTGGTCAGGGAACTAAGATCCCGCAAGTTGCCCAGCACGGCCAAAAAAAAAAAAAAAAAAATCCAACTCCCCACATAAAGGTGTTTTCTCCAGGCAAGAATTACTGTTGATTTTATTTTCCATTAATGGTTGCTCCCTAAATCAATTACTCTACTGGGAGTTGCAAAATAAAAATTTTCTAACTCTGTCATTCTTTAACGTTCATTAACTGTCATTTTTCTGTAAAACAGAGCTGTCATCCACTGGATTTATTGGGTTTCCTTGAACTATAATTTATATTAAAAAGACCAGAAAATTACACACTTATTTCCCTTTATTGATCAATTTTAAGAGTAAGGAGTTGGGCTTCTCTGGTGGCGCAGTGGTAGCGAGTCTGCCTGCAGTTGCAGGGGACGCGATCTCGTGTCCCGGTCCGGGAAGATCCCACATGCCGCGGAGCACCTGGGCCTGCGTGTCGGGAGCCTGTGCTCTGCCACGGGAGAGGAAACAGCAGTGAGTAAGGAGTTGGTGAAACAGTCATCTTAATTGGAGGCACTAAGTTCTAGTTTTGTTTTGTTGGATTTCTCTGAGTATCATTACGGACTCATAAATGTTTACATATTTAATGTTTTAATAAATTATACTTATTTTTGTGATGCATATATTGTCCAAAACTGAGGCATTGGGGGTTCCTTTGAGCTGGCCACCATATCTTTTTGACATGGTCCCAAAAGATTGGACGTTTCTTTGCTGTTTCACACAAGCAGTCCTGGGCTTATTTTGTACTTTCCCTGACCCAGATCTTGAATCAACTATTTCTCCAATGGGCTCTGGCTCCTTTTTAGAAGGAATAGTATTAAGAGACTAAAATATAAGGAGTACGATATTTTCCTGGCGCAAGGTGTAACATTGCTTTCAGACCTTTCAATGGACAGAGCTAGGAAATATATATTTTAAAAATCATGAGTTGGGCTTCCCTGGTGGCGCAGTGGTTGAGAGTCCGCCTGCCGATGCAGGGGACACGGGTTCGTGCCCTGGTCCGGGAAGATCCCACATGCTGGGGAGAGGCTGGGCACGTGAGCCATGGCCGCTGAGCCTGCACATCCGGAGCCTGTGCTCTGCAACGGGAGAGGCCACAACAGTGAGAGGCCCGCATACCGCAAAAAAAAAAAAAAAAAAAAAAAATCATGAGTTTAATATACTTATTAAAATTTAACACTTACAAGGTTTGTTTAAAAAAACTTTATACCTGTGTCTTCTTTCTCTTACACTGGAAATTTGATTCTTAGTCACTTTAGTATAATTACTTCTTGCTTTATCTCACAGCCTACCTCCAATAACCATGCCAGTATCATTATTAACAGAAAAACTATTGAATGAGAATTAAGACTTCTTTGCAGTTCTTTTTTTTAATCCCTAAAATACATCCCACTAAAGAAGTATAGTCAAAGCAATATGTTATAAAGTCCCTTGAAATTTTTCTTTTCTCTGTGTGGTCTATTGCTGTTTTGACAGATAGTTGGGCTCATTTCATGTTATTCCATGTATGTTTAAAGCCTGGAATTTGCTGAGTAGTAAGAAGTTGGAAAGCACACTTGGTCATTTAACTGTACAATATTTATTTTCTTTCCTGTATGTATTTAGTAAATAAATGTGATAGACTTCATATAGGGTTACTTGAGTATTAAAAGTTATGGCGACCATAGGGATCATCTAAGGATGTTCTAAGGGTCGTGGTAACATTTATTATCTTGTATCAAGCAGACACTTTCAAGGACTGAGTGGGACCATGCTAACAGTGGTTGGCTTTGACAATGAGGGACTGTCAGATGGACTCCGGTTTGAATCCTGGTCCTGCCAATTACTAGCTATGTGATCCTGGATGAGTTAACTTGGACCCTCACTTTCCTCATCACTAATAGAGTAATAGTAACTGTCTCTCAGGCCCTCCCCTCCCCACTGGGGCAGAATGATATCATGCATATAGAGCACTTTGCACGTTTCCTGGCATAAAATACATGGCAGTGAGCTATTAGGGCGGCAAAGAATAGTGCATTTTCTCTCTTCACTAGTCTGCTTTATTTTTTCAGAAAAAAAGTTTGTTTTTTTTTTTTTTTAAATAATGAGCTTGCCTTGCCGTCATTGTAGCAAATAAACAGTAAACTCCAATAAGCTGGGGGTGAGACAATGATTTTACCCTCTTTAGAATCATGTGATGACTTTGTTTATTCATCCGGCCTCCTCCCTCTGTAATTATGTGACTGTGCTGCCATCTAGTGGAAAGTTATAGAGTCTATTTCCTCAAGTAGCCCCATTTCATAAAGAAAAATCCTACGTTGATGTTACAAAATAGGTGGCTTAAGTTCTATTGCTTCCTCGTTATAAAGGTAATGAAATAGACAACAGAAATATTCAGAATCCATAGCCATCAATAAACATATTTTGGAATGAAAAACATTTAAGGATATAACCTACCTACAGAGAGGGTAGGCTTCTTTCATTATAAAGGTTTCTTTTATATTTTTTATGTCTGTATTAAAAATTCTAATGCCAATTTTCATGATCATTCGATTGAATATTTTTAACGTAATAAATAGACAGGACTTTTAAACATTTTATTTAAGAGAAAGGCATTTTATTTAAAAGAAAGACCTATTGCAGTTAAGTACCATGAATATTCCTTTGATTAAAAAAAAATCATAATGTATTTGGAATGAAAATAAAGTTGCACCGATGGTGAAGCTAAGCCCATCCAGTTTAGCAGCGGCGGTGGGATTGCCTGGGAGCCAGGGAACCGGCGTTCTCATCTGGGTTGTGCCATTCCCATCTTGGGTGACCTTTGGTGGGGAGAGCCCCCACCTGATCTTCATCTGTACATGATCAGGTTGAATGAGAAGGTCTCTCATCTTCCATCTTGTAGATCCTTGAATCCTTAACTACTGGTTTGTAAAAGTGAGGCCTGCTCTTTACAACTGCAACTTACCAATTGTATGAACATCTAAGTCCTATTTTTCCTGTGAAATGTACATGGCCATATAAGTAGAATAGATCCGGACGGGGAGACTAAGATGCTCCTGACTAGTGGATGGGGCATTTCTCCTCCTTCCTTGCTCCTGCCCAGATGTAACTCTGACTACATCTTGTAATGACTAAAGGTCAGAAAATCATTTTCTTTTCAATTTCTTATCATCTTGTTTCTTCAACTTAATCAATGTCCCCTGATTCCTGACCACTCTGATTCAGGAGTGAATCAGGCCAGCAAACACAGGAGGACAGATGGGGTGGGGCTCCTGGCTGCTTCTCGCCAGAGATGCAGATGGAGATGATGTGAAACACTGAAAGGAATGGTGTCATTTCTCCATCGTTGGCACTTGGTCCGTTTAGGGGCCACAAAGAGAAGGTACAGCTCTTATTTCTGAAGACTGCTGCCCTTCCAGAAATGAGGAAGGTCTGGGTGGTCTTCCAGATCTGGCTGATGCTCCGACTGCTTCTCACTGTTCTACTGTCCTGACACAGAGCATGAGCCAAGAATGCTGTGCCAGGAATCACAAGGACACTAGAGCTCACATCCTGCCTAAGTGGCAGTGAAATTAGCATTTAAGAGCATGGGCTCTGGAGTTTGGCAGTCCTGGCTTTGAATCTGTGTCATTGCTCTGTGCCTTTGTCTAAGATACTCAATCTCTCTGAGTCTCATTATCCTTGTGTGTGACATGCATATAATAATAATACCTGCTCCACTGGGTCAAGGGAGGATAAATCAGGTAAAGCACGCTAAGCACCTAGTTAGTGCTTAAGACATTGTAATTCAAGAGTCATTAATATATATTAAATCAAATATATTAATTTAATAATATAGTAATTACATTTTATTTTTTATCCTATACTTTGTTATATGGTGTACAATATAATTATTATATGAATATACTATATTAATAATTATATATTATGTAAATTATTTATATTCTACTATATTATTTAGTAATATATTAAATTAGATTAAAATATTGAATTAAGTATTTGTTATATGGTGTAATACTAATATGTGAAATTTTATTTTTTTGATGATCTATTTATTGAATTGGTTTTCTGGGAGACCCAGCTGATGTTCCTATTTCCACATAATGATTCCATATAATTTAGTGCTTAGCTTTTGCCATTTTTCCACAAGTCAATTAGATCAGTCTGGTTTTCCTTCCTCTTGTTGTCTTTTCCAAAATTAGAGCATTTTTCAGGGGCTCCCCCCCTGGAGTTTGCTTGCTCAGTATTTTTCAAACCTTTGGATTTCTGCAATTTTGTCGATTTTGTGTGTAAGCTGTAGAGATGCTCTCTGGAATGGATTGGTACCCTCAGCTCATACCCTCTGACCTCACGGATTTCATCTGAAGGTCCCCTGTGCCCACATCAGCTCAAGCATTATCTACGATGATCTGGAATTGAAGTAAAATGCTCTGTGTCCAAAGGACTTCCATCCAGAACCCTTTAACTTGCCAGGCACTGCTTCCTCCCTGGCCAATGGCCAAGCATTGCTCTCTTTCCATCAGATTCTCCCAGGGGCTGGTGGAAAACAAATCATTTTCCTTGGTATTTTAGAAATTCCCCTGCGTCTCTAGTTACCTTTAGATAACTACTCACACAATGGCAGCTCTACAGACATCTGTCCAGTTTGGTGGCACATCTATAGAGAATTGCATTAAGAAAAGGAAACCAATCTAATTACAAGAAGATAATTAGCTGTGTGTCTCTCCAGGAGCAGTGGAGGGTGGGGTGGGCATTGGTTCAAGGTTGGTCCTGAGGCATCATGGGGGCAGGGGGGACCCAACCACCCCGCATAGGTTATGAGGAACAGGGCTGGTGGTCCAGCTTCATTTCCCACCCAGCCTGGCTTTTCCAGTTTACTGGCACTTTCCCTACTTTAGAGATGCTCCTGAGGGACAGAGAGCCTGGCCAGGGAGGAGGATGAACTGCTCCCAACTCCCATTTAGGCCACTGACCACCCCTGTGCCCTTGGGCACATCCCTTAAACTTTCCTGAGCCTCAGTTTCTCTAAATGTAAAACATGCCATATCTCAGAGGGGTTTTGCAAAGGACAAAAAAGAAAAAAACATGTTGTAAAAGCACTCGTAATGCGCTGTACAAGATTGGGGGTTTTTTCTTCACAAAAGAAGACACTTCGTTGAGAAGTAAATATGCACACCTTTTAAAAAGAAATGATATTCAATGAAACTTTTACAGAACTAGAAACATTTTAAAGGTCTACACTTCTCCCCACATTTTTTTTTTTTTGCAATACGCGGGCCTCTCACTGTTGTGGCCTCTCCCTTTGCAGAGCACAGCTTCCGGACTCGCAGGCTCAGCGGCCACGGCTCACGGGCCCAGCCGCTCCGAGGCATGTGGGATCTTCCCGGACCGGGGCACGAACCCATGTCCCCTGCATCGGCAGGCAGACTCTCAACCACTGAGCCACCAGGGAAGCCCCCCACTTATTTTTAAAAGAAGAAAATTTAAAACTAACTTCAGCCTGATGGGTCTAAGTTTCTCCTTAGATATCAATGTGGTTACAGTGATCAGGGCTGGTTACTTTTACAAAATAACAAATAATGAATTTAGTGCCAGATATTGTCTGTAGCACTCATTTATACTTCTGCCTTTCTAAGTTTTTCTGTATGTTCTTTTGTTCTTCCAGCATAGAAGCCTTCAGAAGCAACTTTCCCATCAGAAGCAGGGTTTCCATTAGCTTCTGCCAATGGGAGGTTGAAGAGGCAGGGGAAGTCATGAGCTACTCTGTTTCAGGTGGTGCCACCAGCCAAGTCAGGGCCACGAGTCAAGGGGAGCAGCAGGCAACTGCAAGCTCTGGTAGCAGCACCTGTGGCAGTGGGAGGTGGGCTGACTTCTTCCCATGGAGCTGGGGGCCCATAGAACATGGCTCCTGGAATCTTGCTCAGGGGAGCAGAGACAGTGGGCTGTGGGCTCAGGTGAGCACTGGCTGCAGCAGTGATGTGACACCTTTCTGCAGCTCCTGATGTCATTGTAACACTACCTTTATGCAATTAGTTTATCACTTAATTCCCTGTGTTAAATCCTCTCTGTTTGTAATACCTGGAGTAGTGTCTGTTTCCCAATTAGACACTGATACTTGGAGAGTTAATTTGGTGGTTGTTGTTGAATTATTTTGCTGTTGCAGTGTTGCTTTTGGTGGTTTGATTCTGAATCAGTGCTACCAGCAAAAAGTATAACTCTTCACATGCACATGTGCTTTGGAATACACAAAACACCCTTAGAGATGTTGTCTCATTTGAGATTTTCCGGTAGTCCACAAGACAAGAAAATTAGATCGCTATTATCACCTTTATACAAGCAAGGAAACAGAAACCAGGGGTGGTTCAGTAACGTTTCTTAACTGTAAACCTCTTTCAGGTTTAGTTCACCTGTCAGAGGCTGATGTGTGGTACCCAGCATGTATACTCACCAGAAAGCACTCCCAGGAGGAGAAGGTGACTTCCCCACTTTAAACTTCACACGTCTCCTCCACCTTGATAGCACAATACCCTCTGGATGATTTCTTTTTCCTCAAGGCTTGTTCATGGTCATCACTTTACCAAGGTGGCACCTGCATGAAACCTGCAAGGTTATGCCAGTGTCTGTGATTATTTCCCCCCCTGTCCACACATCCTAGTTCTCATGAATTACCACAAGGACATGTGTTAATTCTCAGTCGACAAGAATTTACTCAACACCTACTATGGGCCAAGATCTGTCCTGGAAGGCATGACACTGTTTAGAAGCCAGCAAGCCAGTGAAGGTCTGAGACAAGCATCTAACTGCAGTGCAGGACAGCAAAGGACCAGGCAATGCAAGGGCACATATTGGTTCACTGTGGAGGCGTGACGTTATCAGGATCAGAAGGTCAAGAATGAGGAAGAGGGGATGGAAAGGGCAAAAGCACTAAGGGAGAAAAACCTGGGACAAAAATTTGGAGCAGGTGAGGATAGCTAAGCTTGTTATGATAAGATATATACGCACTATTTTCTTCTCTAAGCCAGGAATTTTATAAGGTGCTCAAGCTGAGCTGGAGGTGAACACGCCCAAGAATATATCAAGACTTCTTCCCTGGTTCAATTCATTTTTTTTTTTTTGTAAATGTTATTGCTATTTCTACAGCTAAGTCTACAAATCAGGTGTACAGCTTGGCAAACTTTCACAGAGTCAATTCATCTCTGCCACCAGCACCCGGAAGTTTACAGCACTTTAGAGAAGTCCAGAAGGCCCTCCTGCTCCCAGGCTTGGATGCCCCTCTCGAGGAGTAACCTCTGTGCTGACTTGCAACTTCGATGAGCTGTACCTGGTTTTGAACTTTATATAAATGCTAACATTACTATGTGCTGTTTTGTCTAGTTCCTTCATTCAACATTTTTTGGTGAAATTCAGCCATATTGTTGCAAGTACTTACAGTTGATTCTTTGTTGTTGCTGTTGTTCTATAATATATTCCATTGTGTGACCATATCAAAATTCATTTACCCATCTCTCCTGCTGGTGGATATTTGTATTGTTTCCAGTATTTTGGCTACTAGATATAGTGCTCCTATGAACATCTTATACAAATCTTTTGGTGAAGGTATGTATGAATTTCTAGAGTAGAATTACATACTCAGTGAGGTATGCATACACTCAGATTTATTACATATTGACAGCTTTCCAAAGTGGTTGTACAAATTTACACACCAGCCCCATTTGTCTGAAATTTCTAATTGCTCTGGTCCTCACCAACTTTTTTTTTTTTTTTTTCGGTATGCGGGCCTCTCACTGTTGCGGCCTCTCCCGTTGCGGAGCACAGGCTCCGGACGCGCAGGCTCAGCGGCCATGGCTCACGGGCCCAGCCGCTCCGCGGCACGTGGGATCCTCCCGGACCGGGGCACGAACCCGTGTCCCCTGCATCGGCAGGCAGACTCTCAACCACTGCGCCACCAGGGAAGCCCTCTCACCAACTTTTGATATGTCCGACTTTTCATCATATTGACTCAATACCATTTGGGTGGATGGTAAATGTAGGGTTTTGTCTTCAGGATTTGTAATGGTTAAGGTCCATAAATGCAGTATCTTGTCCTGAGCCCTAGTAGTTAGATTGGCAGTGGGCTATGTTTCGCTGGCTCACGTCATTGAATTTTCAAACCTCTGACATTTTCTTCCCTGAGAGCTCATATTTCTGAAATGAGAGCTTCTTGTTATAGCCTAACATAGCTAAACACTCTAACATATAGACACCAAATCCAGGTTCTGGAGGAATATTTTTTTCAGCATACATGCTTTTGATGTGAACAAGAACTTTAGCAAAAGTGAAATGTAAGACTTGACAATCTAGTCGCAAATGTCTTCAGAACATAATTCATTGCTGCTGCCATTTTGACAAAGAAAGACTGTGAGTCTTTTTTTTTTTTTTTACAGCTGTCTACCTGCAGGGGAGTAATGCAGTAGAGTGAAAAAAGGCATACGTTTTGAGCTTGGGACTACTTAGTTTTGAATCCTCCTCCACGATGCCTTGTAACTAACCAAGTTACCTAACCTAAACTTTAATTTCCTTATGAGTTAATGGGGATAAATCAGCAGTTACCATCCCATAGCATTTTATTTAGACACCAAACATGGTAGCTCACGTTAAAACATTTAATTCAATAACGTGAAAATTATAGCAAAAATTTATGTTCTTTCCCTCCCATGTACCCCATTCTGCTCCATAGAAATAATAACTTTTTTTTTTTTTTTTTTTTTGCGGAACACGGGCCTCTCACTGTTGTGGCTTCTCCTGTTGCGGAGCATAGGCTCCGGACGCGCAGGCTCAGCGGCCATGGCTCACGGGTCCAGCTGCTCCGCGGCATGTGGGATCTTCCCGGACCGGGGCACGAACCCGTGTCCCGTGCATCGGCAGGAGGACTCTCAACCACTGCGCCACCAGGAAAGCCCTCTTTTACTTGATTTTTAAAGGATTTACCTCCGCATTTCAAAAAATACGCAGATATTGTTATTGCCCGATTCATTAATTTTTAGCTTTACCTATTGGCTTTACTTTAAGGGATGAAATTTTGGTTCCCTTATACCTAATCCTCCAACTCATTGTCCCAGTTTAGTATCATAATTTTTATTTAAATATATTTTCAGTGTTTTAGCTGTTATAATTATGTAAATATCATTCACTGTTGACCAAGCCAAATATGATTACATTTTCTTTTATGTAAATTTTTATTTTTCCAAGGGTTAACAATTGCTTCAATTTTTTTAATTTACATTGTTTCTCTTGAACAGCTGACTGAGTCTTTCTATACCTCCAATACTCTCTCCAAGGCTTATCAGTACAATTCTTCACATGGTCTAACTTGTGAGATAATAAATTACCTAGTTTTGTGTATGTGTCTGAGAAGTAGTCTTTCTGGAGTCCTTCTTTTAATTTCTATAAACCAGGCTGCCTACTATTTTCATGGGGACGTTTCTCCACCATTATCTAAGGGATTTCTTTTTCCTCTTTCCTTCTTGAATCTCCTGCTTTCTGGGTCTCATATCTTTCTCTTTCTTGGATTATTCAGTTCTTTTAATGGAGGGCACTTCTTGTGGCTTCTCAAGAAAGGGTCCTTGGGAAGTATTTGTTCCTCAGATTTCATACTTTGAAATTTCTACCTTCATTTTGATTAGTAGTCTATCTGAGTATAGATTTATATGTTAGAAATTGCTTTTACATAGAGTTTTGAAGACGTTTTTCCATTATAGTCCAGCTTCAAAAACTTCTGAGAAGTACATAGTTATTTAAAATTCTTGATCCTTGGGTTGTGGTGTATTTTTCCCCTTGGAAATGTTCAAGGTCTTCCCTTTGTTCTTGGGATTCTGAAGATTCATGATTATGGGCTTCTATTTCTCTGATTATTCTGAACACACTTCCTAACCAGAGGCTCATGTCCTTTGATTATAAAAATATCCATATTGACATTGTTTTTAGACTATTTTACCCCATTCTTCTCTCCTCTCTCTTTCTGTAATGCCTACTAGTCAGGTGTTAGACACCCTAGATTGACCAACTATTTTCTTTTCATGTCTGTCCTATTAATTCTCCCTTTTCTTTTTTTTTTTTTTTTTGCTGTACGCGGGCCTCTCACTGCCGTGGCCTCTCCTGTCGCAGAGCACAGGCTCCGGACATGCAGGCTCAGTGGCCATGGCTCACAGGCCCAGCCGCTCCGTGGCACGTGGGATCCTCCCATACCGGGGCACGAACCCGTGTCCCCCACATCGGCAGTCGGACTCTCAACCACTGCGCCACCAGGGAAGCCCTAATTCTCTCTTTTCTTATTATTGTTCTACTTCCTGGGAGAATCCCTTGACTTTATGTTCCAATTCTTTTATTATTTTTTAAAAATTTTCATAGATACTTTTAATAATTTTTTTAAAATCAGAATACTTTCTTATTTTTTGACTGTTCCTTTTCACAGCTTCTTGTTCTTGTTTCATGGATGCAAAACTCTCTCTTACCTCTTTTAAGATATTAACTATAATTGTTGTGAAATTATCTTCTTCATCCTGTGCTGCCTCTCCTTCCTTTGAGTTCATTTAAACTTCTTAATATTTTATTCATTTCCATCTGTATCTTTCATATTGGAGCCTGTCATTAAAAGTCTAGTGATGCTTGGCCGACCAATCATATTTAGGAGTGAGGCAATAAAAAAGTTGGCTGGGGGCCTTCCCTGGTGGTGCAGTGGTTGAGAGTCAGCCTGCCGAGGCAGGGGACGCGGGTTCGTGCCCCGGTCTGGGAGGATCCCACGTGCCGCGGAGCAGCTGGGCTCATGAGCCATGGCTGCTGAGCCTGCACGTCCAGAGCCTGTGATCTGCAACAGGAGAGACCACAGCGGTGAGAGGCCCGCGTACTGAAAAAAAAAAAAAAATGTTGGCTGGTAGCTGTGTGTGTGTGTGTGTGCGTGTGTGCGTGTGTGTGTGTGTGTGCACGTCCACAGAAATCAGGGCATCTTTTGAGTTGAACCCTGAATGTCAGCTCAGAAAAAAATATGTTGTGGAGCTGGGAAGGGCAAGAAGACTCATGCCTCACTGTTCATTGTGTAGAGACTCCTACTTAATCTCCCCAATGTGAGTAAGATATTTTACTCCCATTTTCCTCTGTGCCTGGTGCTCTTAAGTCTGAGACCCCCTGGTTTAGTGTTCTTTCTTTTTTTTACCTTAAATTACATTTATTTAATTAAGTCTTTAAATGCAAATACTAGTGTTGTTTCTTTGGGTATAGGGTACTCACAAACATTGGATGGGGGGCTAATTGCTCTCTTATATGGACTTTCAACCAACCATCCCTTTGTCTTTAGTCATTTACCCATCCCTACCTTTTTCTGTTCTTAACATGTATTAGCTTGCTCCCACCTACGTGTTGAATCTAAAGTTTTCTAAGGATTAGCATTTGGGGACCCTATTCTCAGCATTTCCTGTATCCCCATCCCTGCCTTAATCACCAAACCCTCTATCTCTGTTTATCTAAATTTCAAAACCTTTGGGAAGTTACAGAATTTTTAAAGCAATTGTTGAAACCAGAGCTTCTGACCTATTTCTGTAAAATAGCTGGTCTCTAGGCATTAGACTGAGACCTCCTTGAGTTAAGACTTAAAGATTATTTTACCATGTCAAGTAACAGGAGAATAATTTTGTGTGGGAACCAGAAGTGTATTGAGTTGAGTGTCTGTAACCTTCTATTGGGGGAGGTGTAATTCCCAGACATTGAGTGTCACAGAGGAGGAAATGAATAGAAAGAGAATCCCCCCTGGTGCTTTAGGGAAGGATTCTTCATCTGATTCTATGCAGGGAACAGCAGGGGTGTAGGTGAGACAACACCCTCTTGTTTCAAGGAAGCAGCTGACACCTGACTCCCAAGCACTTAATAGCCCAGCTGGATACTTTTGGGGAGTCATTACAGCATTTGTCCCTAATGGGGAGCCCCCTCAGCAAAGGCGAGCCAGCCTCAGCTCGTAACTTAATCCTCACGACACCTTCACTGATGACACCAAAGACCTGAGAACGGGAGGCTTGACCACAACACAGTTTAATTGCTCATAATAAGAATCACTCTTGGCTGGTGAGCCGACATCCCAGGCAGCAGGACTCCTCTTGTCAATTAATCACTCAAGGGGAAAATAATCAAAACTCCCATCATGTCAAAGCAGGATAGATACACAAATTCTTTCAAGAAGTTACCTGGGGTCTAGAATCTGCCTTGAAGGAATCATGGTTTTATTTTTCCAAGTACCTTCCTTTAAGTGCAGAGGTGATCAAATTACTGATTGCAAAGGACAGTTCCAGTTTGGAATTAACAACCCAAATCACCTTTGAACCTTTGCAGCCTGAACTTCCTATCATGTGCGTGAGGGTAATTTTGCCAGGAGCTACAGCAGATTGAACCTCCCAACTGGTTCTCCAGCTCTGAAACAAGCACTGACAATGCTTTAGTGGATAACAGGGTATTTCTAAAAAAGGTCACAGGCTTAGTCTTTGCTTAAGCAAGGTGGATGTGCATTATTCAGCTCTTTACAAAACTGCTGCTTTCTGGAAAAAATCAACAGCCATATCATGTATCCTGTACAGTAACTGATTAAATAGCTGTCAAAAACCAGACTGGATCCTTCTGGTTCTGATTTTATCTGAGGCATAACTGAAAAGCACATATGTTGCCAGGTTTAGTATAGCAGCCCTGAAGCTCTGGGCAGTGTCCCTGCCTTTGAAGAGCAGGACTGGTCCTTCCTGTTGCCCCTGCCTTGTAGGAGACGTGGCAAAACAAAGTGACTTTTTAAAAAGCTCTTTATTTATTTACCGAGTGTTATTTCTGCGCACTGCATTTCAAAGGAGGGTTCATAAATATTGTATAATTCCTTTAAATACAGAAATTTTTTAAACAGAAAAGAAGATTTAAAAAGTGTATCTCATAGTAATTTTCCTGGTGAGTAAATGTACGTGAAATTACTGTGAAAGATGATGTCAGAATGCATTTTATGGGTTTAAAGACAAGTGTTAAAATATGTTTTATCATGGATTAGTCATATCTTTCGTGTAAGAGATTGCTGCTATTTTTTCTTAGACTAAGGTCATTGGAGGGGAATTTAAATTGAGTTGGTAGAAATTTACTTGTCCCTAAAACTGTGTTTTAAAAAGGGTCCTGTAAACTTTCTAAAGTGGAGTGGCTTTTCATCGTTGATTGATTTAAGTGCTGTTAATGATTCCTTCTGGAAAAAAAAAATTTTTTTTTTAAGAAATAAAATGTCCCAAACTGTTAATATACACTTTATTCTCTTCACTGAAGGTTCAGAGAAAAATAGGAAGGTGAGACATCTACATGAGTGTGTGCATTCAAAATGCACAGACAAGCCTAATTTTAGGCCTATCAATCTTGACAGCTTCTTTTTAATCCTTTGGATTTGCACAGATATGCAAACAGAGGAATCAGAAGTGAAGAACTCACAATTTAGAAGTCACATCAGGGCTAAAATTGCTTGAGAGGTGCAACGATTTGTAATTCGTTCATTACACTCTGAATCCAGAAATCTATGGTTCTATTAAAAAGGGAAACCAGAAACCATCTATAATGTACAAATCCATATGAATGACATGCTCATGTGTAAATGTCAAATCTGAGGAGCCACAGATATGCTCTACACAGAAATGCCTCGACTTGTCTGCAAGTAGGGTGTATACCCACTGCTCCCTTGGCACTGGGAAAAATGAAGGCTGATAAATAAATGAAACCATTAGCATCCTCCTTCACACATCTTACAGGGGGATAAGATGGGCCTTTTAGAAACACTGTAACAGGGCTTCCCTGGTGGCGCAGTGGTTGAGAGTCCGCCTGCCCCTACGGGGGACATGGGTTCGTGCCCCGGTCCGGGAAGATCCCACATGCCGCCGAGCTGCTGGGCCCGTGAGCCATGGCCACTGAGCCTGGGTGTCTGGAGCCTGTGCTCTGCAATGGGAGAGGCCACAACAGTGAGAGGCCCACGTACCACAAAAAACAAAAATGCTGTAACAGAGCCTTTTAAACTTGAATTTCTCCCTCTTATTCCCAAGTCAAAATTGGTTATGTACTTTATACTAGTTGAATATTATAGTTTGACCTCAATGCAAATGGAGGGCATAAGAATCCAAAATGTATTTCTTCTAGGAACTGAATGAACCTCAGGATTCTACAGTCACGTATAACATGAAAGTAGAAAGCATTTAGCCAGGTGAGCTTTATGTTTTATCTTCTAGATAGAGCAGGACACTGCATGGCTGGCTGTCGTCCAGAAGCACTTGCATTAAATCACGGCCTCTCTTTGAGCTCTTGATACTCAGGATACGGCGCCACTATAAGTCATCTGTCTTCTGGGCTAGTAAACCACAGCATGATCAATTCCTCTGCAAAGGATGATCATAAAATTTTTCAGAGGTAACTGCAGAATTCTCATTTCATGAAGCATCATGAAGTGATGCATTATGATCAATGTTTAGTCAAAGACAGGGATTAAAATATACAGCCAAGGCATGTCATGATGGAGGAGGTGCTTCTGAAATGTTGATGCTAAGCAGACACAAAGCAGGTCCAGCTGGGTTGCTAGTGGGCCTGGCCATTTTCATCATGTGGCTTCTGTGAAATGACTTTGGGCTTTATCTGACACATCTTCCCCCTCACTCCTCCCACTCCACTCCACCCAGCTGGCCCTTGTCCTGTGAAAACTTCACATTAGCACTAATTTATATCTCTGCTGGAATTCTCTGCAATCGGGTTTGAACTCACCAGGCAGGAAGACTAAGCCACCCACACAGGAGCAGAACAGAAAGGATGCTGGATGCTTCAGAGACAGCGGTCCAACAGGATGCTCTGCGCTGGCCCCAAGTTCATGGCCAAGTAGTGGCATTTCCTTCTCTATGACCTTTGAACATAACAGAGGTGTACGAGTGGACACTCCATAAGCCCCTTCAAGTTCTACAGTGTCGATGTCTCATTGCTACTCAGCTTCATCATAGGGAACCCTGGAAAGAATGAGAATACTTTATTACATATGTGGCCCCATAGCAGTGGCATGCATATCACTCTGTTGGGTGCCAGTTTTTCTTCATGTTTTACGAATAATCCTGCAATATGTGGAAAGAAAGAAACAATGGGGTGCAGCAAAGCACTCTGACTTCGGAGGGAATTCAGGGGGAAAGGAGTCTTGCTTTAAAAGCCAGAACTGAAAAATATACAGGGAGCTGCTGCACATTGCCAGGTTCAGAATTCCGAGCTCCCATGGTGTGAAGGGCTCTCTCTGCTCCCACTTTCCAAAATCAGCCAATGAAAGTGATCATTTCTTGATGGGATCATTTCTGGCAGCCAGGAGGCTCCCAAGTCACCTCTCACTGTCAGCTAACACTCATTTTCTCTTTTTCTTTTCCTATTCTTTCTTCTTCCCTCCAAGTGGTGCGCACATGTAGCTGTCCTTGTGATGGGGGCCCTCTTGTGCGACATATTCTTTTTAGCATACAATCCAAGAGCTTCATCTACTGTTTCCTCCACAGGTAATTCTCAGCATCTTCAGCATCATATTTTATGTGGGTGAGCAGGCTGATGCTGCTACCTGACACCTTTCAGGGACGTTGACTTCCTTTTGTGAACTTGTACAGACACTTGTCTAAATTACTATTTATGGAAGATTTGTGGCCTATTGTTTTAGAAAAGCACTCAAAGCATTTTCTACACATATTAGTATTTCAAAGTTGATGAGTCAATAATTTGAATTCCATTCTTGAGGTAAGCATTTTAAAAAGGTAAAGAGGGCTTCCCTGGTGGCGCCGTGGTTGAGAGTCCGCCTGCCGATGCAGGGGACGCGGGTTCGTGCCCCGATCCGGGAAGATCCCACAGGCCGCGGAGCGGCTGGGCCCGTGAGCCATGGCCGCTGAGCCTGCGCGTCCGGAGCCTGTGCTCCGCAACGGGAGAGGCCACAACAGTGAGAGGCCCGCGTACCGCATAAAAAAAAAAAAAAAAAAAAAAAAGGAAAAACTATACCTAAGCATTATCTACCAGTGTTAAGTATTTTCTGTGTCTTTAAGTTGTATTCTGGTAGTATCAGCATGGTGATAAAATTATGATAAGTGGTATTTTAAGAAGCTAGGTAATATACCTTTTAGTGAAAAAATAAAGTGTGAATGCTGTTTTTAAAAGTAATTGTAGGTAAAACTAAAAATATATGCACAAACACATCTTTTTATAAACACACATATGTGTATATAAACGCAGACATATGCACAGACACACATTTGCATATACATAAATGTATGTGTGCGCATATAGTTTTTTAAAAGTTATGCGTATTGCTTGGCATTTTAGTTCCTTAATTTCATAGCGTCTCCGTTATCTATCTCCTCTGTACGCCTGGATTGGTTTCTTAATAACCTCCTATGGGTTTATTACATTTTATTTGCTGCTATTGAAACCCTGACTCATTTTCCCTTGGGGCTGGGTCGGAGCGTAAATGAAAAATATTCAATATCAACAGGAAAAATGACTCATCCTCCTCAGATTTCAATATGTGCTTTTATTTACTTTTTTAAAATTTTATTTTGTTTAACCTCTAATTCCCTTTAACTTTCATTTTTCACTCATCCCACCAAGAAGTGGATTTCATATAAAAATAAAATTCCTGTTTATAACTAATTGAGCTGTGTCTTTCCCACCCTCTCAGTTGTACTCTGTAGCAGGAATGCTTTTGCATCTGAATAAATGTCAGCAAACAAACATCTTGTGTTGAAATGAAATAAAGGCTCCTAAGTGCATACAAAACTCAGTATTTTTTTTTTTTTTTTTTTTTGCAATACGCGGGCCTCTCACTGCTATGGCCTCTCCCGTTGCGGAGCACAGGCTCCGGACGCGCAGACTCAGCGGCCATGGCTCACGGGCCCAGCCGCTCCGCGGCATGTGGGATCTTCCCGGACCGGGGCACGAACCCGCGTCCCCTGAATCGGCAGGCGGACTCTCAACCACTGCGCCACCAGGGAAGCCCTCAGTATTGTTTTTAAGTCTCTAATCTTTAAAAAATGTTTTTCACTCTATGATTCCAATTTTCAGCACATTTTAGTTTGGTTTATAGGTTTGTAGTGCATCTGCATATTCATTTACTCAGTGAATGAATTTATTATTGTAACATTAAATTATTTTCCATTGAACTTTGATAAGGATCACTTATTACAACTGAAATATATCTCATAGATCGTATTTTTATAGTATGTGAATTTATTTTGATATACTTTAAAAAAATGGACTTGGGAGATGTAATTGATGTTATTTATAGAGAAAGGCAATTGCCCGAATACGCCGAAACAGCGCTCTTCTCTCTAAAAAGGCCATCATCTTTCACGGGGCCCAAAGCCCTGTGAGGAGTGTCTGCAGCCCGTGGCCTGAGAGAGGGTGGGGCAAAGGGAGCTGCCATACGAGCGTTGTCAGCAGGGAGCTGCCACCAGAACACCGTCATGGCCATAATTAAAGTAGGCAAATGGACAAACGTTCACAGAAGTGGGCTACTGAAACAGGACATTTAGGCCTCCCCGCGCCTCTTCCGCCGCCGCCGCCCCAGGCTCGCGCAGAGCAGCCAGGGCGGACCCCGCAGCGCCAGCGCCCGCAGTCCCGGCTCCCGCCCAGGTCCCGGACACGCCCCGGCCTCCGGGCCCGAAGCCGGCTCGCAGCGGCCGCGGTTCTCTCACGACCTGGGGTCGGGCCCTCAACGCGGCTCGGTGCACCGCCGGTTGGGGCGCCTCGTCCACGGCGAGGGCGAGGAGGAACCGCCCCCAGGCGGGGCGCGGGCCACGACCAGGGCCGGGCCGCCCGCTGCGCCGCCGGCACGTGCGCGTCCGGTGGTGCCCTAGGGCGCAAGCAGCACGAGAAGGAGACCAGGACCAGCTGCTGACCAGCCGAGATGTTCTAAAACTGATTGTGGCAGTGATTGCAAAACTCTGCATTTTTAGTAAACAATTGAGTTGTTTACTTTAAATGAGTGAATTACATGTGAATAATGTCTCAGTAAAGCTGCTACTTTTAAAATAAGGGCATAAAGGCCTAAATGCCTCCAGGCATTTTCATTTGAAGATAAAAACAACAGGAAACTCAGTAATGATTTATCAGCAAAAGTCATATTTAGACTTTCTCTTCTCTTTTTAAGAAGGAGCCTTTAAATATTTTGCTCTAAATCTCATATCTACCAAGTGACGGGGATGGGTGAGGGGACTCAAAACCCAGAGTTCCCCACTAGGACAGGGGTCAGGTATGCTGTGCTTTTCTGTGTATTCCCAGCACTTAGTATAGGCCCTGGCACGTGGTGGTTAGAGGCCTGGTAAGTACCGAGTGAATGAACAAAAGAAGGAATGAACAAATGCATGAATGAAGAACAAATGGATGAATGAACGAACAAATGGATGAATGAATGAACAAATGGATGAATGAATGTATGAGGCAGAGGTAGACCTCTTAGAAAAATTGAAAACCAAGGCATCTAGGTTTTAAGAATGGACCAAGACTCAGTGTCACAAAACGGTAGTTTGAGTGTAGACAGAAGTGAGTCTCTTGGTATCACTCTCCCTGTGGATTCCAAACATTCAGCCCCATTCTCTTATCAATTTAGTGGTTTCTGGTGCTTGATTCCAAGCAAGGTAACACAACTCATGCCACGGCCTTGATGTGCCCTTTCTGAGAGCACTAGCAATCAGTTTGTCTCCTGATTACCTTTATCCACCATGAATAATTATTAATGTTATTATTAGACTTAAAATGTGACTAACAAACAACCCTCTTGAAAGGCCTCTTACATTATATATAAAGATCCTCAAGGTGCTGTTGACATTAGGTGGACGAGGCTGGGAGCTCTCCTTAGACTTTCTTTCAGGATCGGATTTAAAGGGGGTTTCTAAGACCTTGCTCCTGCAAGGTTAGTTAGTGATAAATTCTGAAATTCTGCTCACTACGTGCAGAGCGCCATGCCAAGCATTTTACATGTGATTCCTCCCTGAATCTGTACAGGACCCCAACAGGAGGTAAGGGATACTGTCATGGCCATTTTGTGGGTGAAGGAACAAGCTGAGTGGCATGAGATAACTTGCTCCAGGGCACCCAGAGAATCAGTGGCTGAGCTGGCTGGTCAAGCATAGTCCAGGACTCACCTTCTCAAAAGCAATCTTACTTGTTGGACTTGAGGGGGAATTCTATTCCCTGACACTATGAAAATCCATTAAAAAATCCGGGCATGATCTTAAGAAGGCTCAGCAAGGCCATGTCCATGACCTTTCTTTAATCACAGTACACAGTGTGGGTTACCAAAGAAGAGTCTGGACCACACTGACATTTCCCGTCATAGAGACCGCCATGTTTTCCCAGGATATTCACACCCAAGACTCTCACTTTTGGCCCAACAGGGTAAGCAATCGTTTTCATCTTTACTATTCTTCACAAAGTGGTTAAATTAAAATTTTAATACAGTTCTTCTTCTAGATTTCTATAGTTTTATAATCTACTCCTATGGGAAACCATGAAACCTCAGACAAAATAGGTCACGGCTTAAAAGGGAAGAAATGTGAAAATCAAGTATATTAATAAGATTTCTTAATTTAGAGAAGCACCAATATTGGTGATGGGACAATTAGTGAAATGCCCAGGAAACGAATTTCAGTATCAGGGAAGGTAGATGGACTCTTTTCAGATTGTGAGGACATTAGGGAAATAGCCAGAGTCAAGGAACCTCCAAGCTTGAATTGACATTGGAGATAATTTCACCCAATGTGTTCGTTTCACTGACGAAGATCCAAGTGGGATCATTTCCCACTTGCACACCTGATTGTCTCTTTAACTCAGAGCTCTTCTGCTGAGAGATGATTCTAATTTTTACCAAGTAACAATGGAATAAAATTGGCAAAACAGGAGAGAATTTCTTGGATTCAGTTTCAGTTAGCTCCTGGCCTGTATTCAGTTTGGCTTTCCCTTAAAGCCAAAGGACCCTGGGCTAGTTATTCTTTTATGATGTGACTCAAGTGTCAGGCTAGGTTTTTTTTTTTTTTTTGCGGTACGTGGGCCTCTCACTGTTGTGGCCTCTCCCGTTGCGGAGCACAGGCTCCGGACGCGCAGGCTCAGCCGCCATGGCTCACGGGCCTAGCCACTCCGCGGATTGTGGGATCTTCCCGGACCGGGGCACGAACCTATGTCCCCTGCATCGGCAGGCGGACTCTCAACCACTGCGCCACCGGGGAAGCCCCCAGACTAGATTTTTGTACTATCTTTGGAGACAATTTTTTTTCCAGAAGCAACCGTGCATCCCTTATCCTGACGATCCAGCGATTTGTTGAAGGCAGATATACAAAGAGAAGCCCAAGCAAGCAGATCTGAAGAGGCACAAAAGGAATAAAACACTTTTAGCTCAAATGTTACTGATAACTTCAGTAGATAACATTTACACTGCGAGCATTTTTATTTGCAAGGGAGTCACAAAGTAGTTTATACATTTTTTTTCCCAGAAAAAATAACTTCAGGAAAAAAGTTGATCTAATATATTCCATGAATTGAAGTCAGTATTTAGAAACTTTTAATTTTCTGTACTTGATAACAATTGCCTCACCTACTTTTATTTAGAGTGATTCTTAGATACAGGAAACAGTTTTTATTCTGTTTTTGTTTTTTCTGTATATTATAGTGATCATCACTGTAATATACAACATTAAGTATATAGAAATTCAAAAGCTAGATTTCCACTCTTCTCATTAGACTTTTTTTTTCTTTACTGCTGAAAATAAACATGTTCTCATTTGATGCCACATTTAATTGGAAGCATTTTTGGCTTCATTTTCAATTCCTTGTCAGAACCATGTATTACAGAGTTATTTAAAACAGACTTGAGCTGGGCAATGACCAAATAAATCCATTCCAATGAAAGGAGATCTATTCTGCGGTGCATTTTGGAAATCCACCTTTTAGCTCATATTTTACCACATGCTATATAACTGGTAGCAAGCTGCAGCTGTATTGTACTCTTGGGCATTTTTGGAAGGGAAAGAAGTCAAGGATGTTACTTGCCAGAAAAACAATATTACATGAGGCAGAATACATTTGTCAAGTTCCATGGAAACATCTTTCTCTCTAGCAGCCTCCCTGAAAGCACTGTGCGAGAACGGTGACTTGATCTTCTGTCTGCCTCCCCAAGCGTCTTCAACGAGAGCCAGGGCCATGGGTTCCATGTCAGAGCTCTGGGTGGACTGACTGCCTTAGTGAAGGACGGAAGTTATAGGAACTCACACACAAGGGCTTTCAGACTCCATTTCTCCCATGTCAAGCTGCCTCAAACCTGAACACAAAAAATGAATTCCAGGAGAGAGAAGGAAGCTCTATTTTCAGGCCCGTTAAATCCCTGGCCTCTTTATAAGACCCACTGGTCCTTCAGGAGAGCTTCTTGGCAGGCTGGGGGGCTTTTTTGTGCATACGGCAGCCTCCTGTCCAGTGGACAGTGAGTAGGTTCAAGAACGGTTCCTGGTTGTCTACATGAGCAGTGTTCTGTCACTGACAACTTGGGCCCTCTTTCAAGAAATTAAAAGATTTCAACAAATGCAGGAGAAAGGAGAAGAAATCCAAAGTTAACGCTCTTGAATTTTAGCAGCGTTGATGTATAAGAACAAGGGGAACTGTGAAGTCTTTGAGTCCATAGATGCTGGAATCAGAAAGGGCTTCAGAAAGTATCTAGAGCTTCTACCCCATTTCATGGATGAGAAAATTGAGTCCCTGCAAGGGAAGAACTTCAAGGTTACATGGCAAGTTTGCCCTTTTGATCATATATTTTGTTCAACATGGAATATAAAGACTGGACCTTGCTACTAGATGTAGCAAGGAATTCTGGAGGTATAAGTGTAGAGGGTGCAAACTCCAAGGCCCAGTGGAATCTGGCACATAGAGTAAAGGAATGAACTGGACCAGTATAAGGTGAGTGTTCATCTCAATGCTGGGGAGGTGACAGGGAGTGCTGAGGTTTGCGCAGTATCCAAAGAGGACAGCTCCTACCCAGCTCCAACCATAGTTCTCTCGTAGGAAAGCAGAACCAGGGTATCGGTTCTTTCTCCTTTCCAAGAGGCCAGAAAACGATCTTTTTGTGTGAACTTCTCAATGTTAAAATATCAATAATTAATTTGATTTCGGACTTGGGTGAAGTCAAACAAAACACATCAGCAGGCTGAGTTTAGCTAGGGACCTATAGTTTGAGACTTCTGGTTTAAGGGTGAATTGATCTTGCATTCCAGAAGCCCTGTCTCTTCCAGGCCTGCCAGCCTGTGGACTGAGGAACTTTTCAGGCATAGAGATCGTTGCCTTCTTGGTTCACCAGCTGCTGTGTGTCAAGGTTCGAGAGATGAAGCACAGCCTATTGGCACAAAGAACTTTGCTCTGCTATTCTTTCTTCAAGCTGAGACAGTCCAAGCTCTGCCACAGGCCTCTAAGGAAATGTCCCTAACCTTTGGCATTGCTCGGCCCAGAAAGGTTTCCATTCATTCATGCTGCTAACAGGGGCTGGCTTCAATCCCCAGTGTTGGATGTAGGGCATGGATGTAATAGGAGCTATTGCTTGGTTGACCAGATGTTTCCTGTAACCCTGGGGTCCTTATGCTTTTAGATTAAAATGTTTCTGTATTATGTTGAGGAAAAATGTAGTATCTTAGGCTGCTTCCAAGGAGAGAAGAAATGTTCTGTCCTTTCTCTTGGACTAAAAATAAGGAAATGGCATAGGGTTTTTTAAATTATAAAATATGTTTGCACATTGTACAAATTTGCAATTATTTTCCTACCCTCCAGACAAAAAGAAACAAAACAATAAATGCTAAATTATTTACATCCAGTTGTTATCAATGCATGAGACTCAATTTTTTCGTTCTTGCTTCTTCTATTTTTTCTTTCCCCTACACGTGTTTTTCCTTGTGAGCCGTTTCATTTTCTAGCAGTTCCACCCTGCATGACTTGAAATGATGTCCAATAGCCCTTGCCAATGGGAAGTGTTCTCTATTTCTAACCTAAGTGCTCTCCATAATGGGTTGTCTTTATTCATTTTTCCATAAGAGTTGAGAATGTGTTGAGAGCCCTGAGCTTTAATTCCACATGTGCCACCAACTAACTGCATGCCTTTAGGAAATTCCCTAGCTTCCCTGGGATCTGCTTTTTTTGTATAAAATATGGGTAGGAATGTATTGGACTGTGAGCTGATATTAGAATGTAGGTTGGTTAGTACAGCTGTGAAGGCAAGGAATTTGCTTTGCCCAGTACTATACACTCAGCTGGATTAGCGCATGGAACATATATTTACTCATGAATAAACTGGAAAAGCAATTCAATAGGTTCATATGCTGATATTCGAGAAGCACAATTTTATATATGAAAAGCAGAATATTATATTAAATATTTTATTAATGTAACTTTTAAAGTAAATTACAGACTGTTTTATTTTCCAGTTCACTTCATCATCTTTATGACTTGCTTATGGAGCTTGCTACAGATTCTCTGTATTTCTTTTATATATCTATTTTTTACCAAAATAATTTTCATCATCTTTAAATGAAACTTCAAATGGATAAAAATTTCACTTATATTCACACAATTTACAAAAAATTATTTTATTTTTCTATTTACTAATAATATTTATCTATGTTTCAAACAGTATAGCTATGTAATCATGATAAACATTTTATGTTTTGATTTATTGAATCATTATTTAGCAATCAAAATATGTTTTATGCTTATTCTTCACTTTTATAAATTTTAGTGTCAGTAAACTACCTCAAAAGTTATTTCCTTAGAGTTAATATACCATAATTCCTGAAACACTCTCCCACTGGTGGGTACTTAGGTAGGTATTTCCCATATTTTAACCTCTTATGTCTGACTATAAACTCAGAGGGTGAACCCAAGTCTTATTCACCATTTGTAATTGTCAGGGTTCAGTGCAAGAAACCAAAAGCACTCTAGATATTTCAAACAGAAAGAGACTTAGTACAGGGATGTACTGCTTACACAACTGTGTTGTAAAGGCTAAAAGCCAGCAAAGGAGGAATTAGAGATTGTCACGGGAACTACTGTTTTCAAGAAGAGAACACCTCAAGAAGCCAAGAAGTCTGCCACTGCTCCACCTTTTAAGATCCACATCTCCACAACCTGGCCTAAGTACAGGAATGGCCACAAAGCAGAATCAACAATGGCCTCCACTCACCTTCGTCTTCCCATGACTCGTGAGTGTATTTAACTGCTGGGCCCTAATTTGCATCCAAGTTCCCAGCTGCCAGAGAGTCTGCAAAATGCTAGTTCTTACCTTTCCAGCCTCTTCAGTAAAGAAAAGCACACTGGAAAGAAAAGGGTATGGATGTTGAAAGCCCACTTACTAGTCCCATCACCCATCACATTCCCAATGCCAAGAATGATGCTGGGCACATAGAAGTGCTGTTATTTTGTCTTGAGTGACTATATTAGTAGCGATTTCTCCTCTTTGAAGGTGTTTGCGGCCCATCTGGGAGACAGGTATGATTCAACCTACAATACAAAGCTAGTCAAATAATTTCTCAAGGATGTACAGAGGAAGTAGCAATTCTTCAATTAGAAAGACAGAGAAGGACTTTCTATAGGATTATTATTAATTATATATGATACTAAAAAATACTTAGAGGTGAGCTCAGACAATTTTAAAATTTATTTGTCTGCGCTGCCTCCGCCTTCTTTATATGACATTAAAGCAGAGTGGTATCAGGAGACATTTGCTGATGAATTTTTCTTCTCTCTGTTGCCCCAACTCATGTCTTTGGAATACCACCATATATAGCAATTCCTTCTGATAAGATCTGGTCCCACCGATGTGAACAACTTAGGTGACTTGGGATCATCAAAGCATTGTGTAGAATTTTCCCCTGATGTCAAACACTGGACTCTTGAAGAGTAAGATAAGACCACTACATAATCTCAGGTCAGAAAGTGTTCTTTCTCTCTCTTTGTGATATGGAGACTGCAAGGTGCAGAAAAGGAAAGTACTGGATTTGGAGGAAGCTGAGAGAACCGTTTTTAACATTCCAGCTCATGGAATCTTTGTCAATGCTTATCTCTCTAACATTGGCCTTGGGTGGGACATTGCTGGATTCTCACTCTTGCAGAGTAGATACCACGTAAGTCATCAATTTGAACATTCTTCCAATGAAATGATGCGGTATGTTACGCCCATTAGTCATCAACAGAGGAAGGGATATTTGTTAGGGACTTGACATGCCCAGTGGGACTTAGCAGCTGGAACCCACGAGAAAACATCTAGTGGCAAGTAATTCAGTGTACTTGTGGAGGTGCTTGATTCAATAGGGTTATTTGTTTTGTTTTAAAATTGTGGTGGAAAACACATTACTTAAAATTTACCATTTTAACCACTTTTAAGTACATGCTACAGTAGTGTTAACTATATTCACATTGATGTGTAACTAACCTCTAGAACTTTTTCATCTTGCAGAACAAACTCCATATCAACTGAACAACTCTTTACTTCTTCCTGACCCAGTCCATGGTAGCCACATTCTACTTTCTGTTTCTGTGAGTTTAGCTACACTAGTGACCTCATATAAGTGGAATCATTCAACTTCTGTCTTTTTGTGACTGGCTTACTTCATTTAGCATGTCTTCAATGTTCATCCATGTTGTAGTGTATGACAGGATTTCCTTATTTTTTAAGGATGAATAATATGCCATTGTATGTATATGCCACATTTTCTTAATCCACTCATTTACCAGTGGTCAATTAGGTTGCTTCCACCTCTTGACTATTGTGAATAATGCTGCAATGAACATAGGTGCAAATGTCCCTTCAAAACCCTGTTTTTAATTCGTTTGCGTATATACCAAGAAGTGATATTACTGATCACAGGGTAATTCTATGTTTAAGTTTTTGAGGAACTCCCATACTGTTTTCCATAGCAGCTGTACCATCAGTACACAAGGGTTCCAATTTCTCCATATCCTTAACAGCACCTGTTATTTTCCTTTGTTTTGTTTTTTTATAATAACCATTCGAACTGGTGAGAGGTGTTATCTCATTGTAGTTTTGATTTGCACTTACCAGATAATCAGTCACGTCAAGCATCTTTTCATATATCTGTTCGCCGTTTGTATGTCTTCCTTGAAGAACTGTCTATTTAAGTCCTTTGCCCATTTTAAAATCAGGTTACTTTTGTTATTGTTGAGTTGTAGGAGTTCTTTATATAGAAAAGAACCCAACATTCTTTTGCATATGGATATCCAGTTTTTTCAACATCACATGTTGAAGATACTATCCTTTCCCCATTGCGTAGTCTCGTTCAATAGAATTTTAAAATAAAGATTGTTTGAGAAGGTGTTATGAGTTAAATTGTTCCCCACAAAAATTCATATGTTGAAGTCCTAACTCCCTGTGTCTCAGAATATGACCTTATTTGAAAATAAGGTCACTGAAGTTGTAATTAGTTAACATAAGGTCACACTGGAGTAGGGTGCATCCCTAACTCAACATGACTAATGTCTTTATAAAAGAGGGAAATTTGGACACAAGCTCATATACAGAGAGAATACCATGTGAGCCTGAAGACAAACATCTACAAGCTGAGGAGATGGGACGGGTCCTCTTTCACAGTCTCAGGAGGAAGGAGCCCTTTGGACTTTGATCTTGAGCCTCTGAACTCCAGAACCTTAAGACCATAAATTTCTATTGTTTAAGCTCCACAGTTTTGATCTTTGTTACAGCAGCCCTAACAAACTAACACAGGAGGGATATTGTAGGAAGAGTGGTTGAAAAAGGCAATTAGGGACCATATCAAGGAATCTGGATATTTTGCATAGCAATTACATGAAAGGGGAAGTGACAGTGACAGTTTGGGGGTAGAAAAGTGAAGCACATACCTTGTGCTTCAGGAAAACAGCACATGGAGACCTGACTGCCATAGTTGGGATGGGAGACCAGGAGCTCAGAGAGCTCTCCTGTGGTCCAGGCAGGAGAAGAGCCTGGCAGAGGCAAGGCTGTGGGACAGGAGGCCTTGTTGCTGATGGACTTTGAAGGTACTGCAGGGGAGGTGGTAAACCAGGCACTGAGATTGCAGCCTGTTCAGAGCAAGGAGGAATGGTTTCAGGGATTCATTTTGGAAATACTGGTCTTGTGAAAAAAATCCATATGGATTTTTTTTCCATATGGAGTATTTCCATAAGAAAAGTGCTCAGTAGTCAGTTATAAGTTTGGAACTGGCCATGAAGGCAAAGCCGGAGATGTCTATTACGGAGCTGGCACCTTTGGGGTGAAGCTGAAGCTGCCACTGTGGACAAAAGCACCAAGTGGGGGACTCTGAAAAGAAGGAAGAGAGCACAGTGTCTGCCTTTGAATGAGTCCCTTAGGTGAAATACTTGCAACGCCCATGCATATTTTTATGCCTCTTAATATGTGCTACTAAATTGCTCTTGAAAAGGACTGTACCAATGCCACAAACTAGCACTGCACAAGTAGATCATTTCCTATTACATTTTACAATCTACTTGTGGTCTGTGCTTTGAGCCATCCTTGATTTCCTGGGGTAAATTTTGCTTCATCAAGATGAATTACTCTCTGAATGCATGACTCGATTTCCTTTGTTAGAGTTATACTGTGATTCATTTCCTTTGTCATTATATTTTCCGTGATCACCATGACTATCACCATCACCATCAACACCATTATCATGTTAGCAGAAAAGCTGGGGCTCACCCAGTGTCCTATGGTAGGTTGCCAGGGAAATCTTAAATCCATGGATGCAGTGGACCTTCATGTATCTGTTCCCTCCTTTTTCAGTTTCTGCTTTATTCAGACACTAGATGGGGCAAGGAGTGTGGAGCAGGACCAGCCACGCACAAAACTGGAGTGAGGTCAGTTGGGAGCTGAGAAGAGAGGAAGTGGACGCTGAGGCAGCAAACGAAAAGGAGACTGGATGGGAAGGAGTAGGTTCTACCAATGATCCGGGAGCACCATTTGCACCAGATACCACCGTTCTGTTCAACTAGGGAGCCCCTCGCAGACACACTGAAAAGGATAGACCCATGGTTACTTAAGTCAACTCAGGTAGAGCATTCTTTGGGGTCACCAAGCTAAAGCACCATCCCATAGGTCAGACATTCTGGCTTGTTTTCCTTAGAGCCCAGCACACAGCTTAGGGTTCCTCTGGACTCAAGTGTTGTCAAGGGCACTTGTTTCATGTGGACTTGGGAAGCAGAGACTGAGGCTTGAAGAGAAACAGTGAGACCAGCTCCATGTGTGGACACATTCTGAGACCCACCAGACTGCCAGACTGCTCTCCTGTGCTGCCTGACCTTTTGTGCTGTGTTCCCTTTATGACAGTTACATGCTTAATTCAATGCCAGAAGGAGAGGAGCGCCTCCACCGTGGTAAATGAGCATAAAGAACTCACCTCTGCCACAAGAGCAATTATGCCCATAGCTCACAGTTAGTAGGATGGACTTTGTTTTTTTTTTAGTAGGGTGGACTTTTTTCCTTACTGTGATGCTTCTATTATTCTTTTACCAAGTACAGTTATTATGATGTAAATGCTATGTTTTAATTAGTTTTTATACATCTGTTAATCCAATTAGCAGCACTTTTTCTATGAGCAGGATGAGCGGAGTTTAGCTAATGAAGTAAGTGCTCATGAGCACGCAGGGCGGGAAAAGATGATTGATGGCCCCAGACACATGGCAACTAAAACATTTGACAAGCAATCTTCTGTTTTTAATAACATGAAACATTTTGAGGGAAGAGAAACCAGGAGGAAAATAAATCTATTTTTATAGAGCAGAAGAAGCAATGAAGCACCATATGAGAAGGCCAAGTATGTGTTCAATAAGATTATCATTATAGGTGATTTCAATTATTCCAAACTAATTGAAAAATCTCTAAGGTATTCTGCACCACAGCTGCCATAAGGAAGAGACATGTGGCAGAGAGCTTGGCTATCTTTGATTCCGAAACTCCCCAGAGCAAAATTGCACATTCCTCACCATGGAGCAAGATGGTGCCTGCAAATTAGAATTAGCCAAAGACACCAAGGTCAAATCGGGCTGCAGACTTATTACAAAGACGACAGGACATTTAATTTAAAAACAGTATTTCTCTCTGCTCCTTGGGAAATGCCTTCCATTGTGTGGTGCTTGCTGAGTGATTGCAGACTGGATGGAAGCCTTCCAATTGCCTTCCAGGGTACCCAGGCTCTTCCTGGAGACTCACTTCCATAAGTAGGGCCATCTTTTGAGTAATACATCAACGGTGTGTCCTGTGCAGATTATTATACTAATATATCATTAGGCCAACAACTTGCTTTGGTGATGGATGGCATAATTGCACCCTGGGAGGTGCAGTTCACTCCGTGATGGAATGCCCCCTCATTCTGATATATACTCGCAATACTGCCCTACGGGTCCTCTGTGAAGGAGAGAGGACAGACTTCAGAGTGGGTTTTGTTTAAAGAAACAAAAATGTAGCTCTTTACAGAGGAGTGTTCCTTGTAGATCAAGCCAGAATACGATTTGTATTCTGATCACCAGGCGATAAAATGACAAAAGCATTTCCAGCATACAGATAGATTCTAAAAAGTCCATATCTTGGGTAAGCCATATTGAAAGTTTCAAAGGGAGCGGCCGCTTTAGGACATGTGTGTCTCAGCTACTGGGGCAACAATGGATTCTCTTTGATTTTCAATGAATGTGTTACTCTCGGTGTTCTGTATGTCAGTTTTGAAAGGAGAACTATAGCAGCCCTACTTTCTGATAGATTAGGTCTACTCTTAGGTAAGTGGGACAGTCCTAAAAGTCAAACTCTGTCAGTTATGAGAAGGGTTTGATTTCTTCCTTGCTTAGCTATGGATTACAAGTAGACCCACTTGAGCTCAGGAAGAGGAATACCATATTCATATATAAGCGTCATTCACACCCAGTCAAGTCTTCTGCTATTTATAATCCTCAGGCTTGTCATTTAGCAAATCAACTAATAAGATTTCCCAAGTCTCTGGATGATTATTTTAAAAGAAGCTAATAGTACAGGGGCCAAACCTGGGGCATCTTTTAACCAACTTTGGGTTTTGCTCTAGTTTAAGATTATTTCAGTGCATAGATATAATGAAATATATTAATATATTGATCTGTACAGTTTGGATCATCATGGGAATGATTAAGAACAACAGTAACCTCATATTATTAGAGTCTTTTAAATACTAGAAAGCATAGCCTCATCGCTATCCAATTTTGAAGGCTCTCCACACATCAACCATCATATAAGTTGGGCAACTATTAAGGTCCCCCTTTACAAAAAGGAAATTGATATGCTAGGGGTTAATGGTTTTACCCAAGGCCATCAAGCCCCTTTGGGTCAGAGCCAATGTTGGACACATGCCTAGGCACTGGCCAGTCCCACCTATTTCCCTTATGCCAGGCATCTGCCTTCTTTACCCCATGAATCATTTCAGAATCCCTGAAGTCCTGACCACTCCTTCAAAGTGAAATACCTGGGAAGATCAGTAACAACATTGTAAAATAAAGTCGTGTGTAGAGGTATTTTGCTGGAGTCGTCAGAGTTATGGCAGCTGCAACTAAAATTTCAAAAGGGAAGTGAATAGGAACCTCAATGGACCTGAAGGACCCCAATGCTCCTGAAACCACAATTAGCTGGTTTAAAATCATGTCTCCAACTGGAAAGATAATCCTTTTTCACTTCAAAAGAGTCTTGAAACTGGACAGGCTATCATAATCCTATTCTCTGCCCCTTATGGATAAATAATGCCCAACTCTCCGACTTCACCAGGCTCTGCTTCTGTTTAATTAAGGGTGTGTTATGGGCTGACTGTTCTTTCTGTTGGTTGTCTTCTGGGGACAAGATCCTGCCTTGGGTGATTTGCCCCTGCTGGGGGCCGCTGCTCATGCTGGCTCAGCACTCAGCTTTCTCAGTTTGTCTGGGAACTTCCACCCACTGGAGGTGAGAATTTTCCCCCCAAGCATGACTGTTTAATGTCACTCCAGCTACCACCTGGTTCCCTCTTTGATGGCAGAGGGCAGACTAGCCACTGTCCTGGAACACGACGCTTCCTCAACAATGATTGTGGAATCCGAATTTTGGTTCAAGTGGTCATTTAACCAACAATCCAACTCCAGTCCTTTGAACAAAATTTTATACTTTTATCAAATCATTACACACACACACGCATATATATATATATATATATATATATTTCTTTCTAGATTTACCTTCATTACCTGAATAATATGCATATACCTTCTTTTCTATTTTTTTTTTTTTTTTTTTTTGCTGTATGTGGGCCTCTCACCGCTGTGGCCTCTCCCGTTGCGGAGCATAGGCTCCGGACGTGCAGGCTCAGCGGCCAAGGCTCACGGGCCCAGCCGCTCCGCGGCATGTAGGATCTTCCCGGACCGGGGCACGAACCCGTGTCCCCTGCATCGGCAGGCGGACTCTCGACCACTGCGCCACCAGGGAAGCCCTACCTTCATTTCTTGACACATCAACTTTAAATATTTTGTCCTCTATTAGGTTTTTAGTTATAAACTCTTTTGTTATTTTTTAATGGTTACACTAGAGATCACAATATGTATCATTGGTTTATTACAACCCACCATAATTAAATACTTTTAACACTTCCTGGACGATCAATAACTATGCAGCATTTGACTTCTACTTCCTCTTGACCCACATTTGTGTGTTCCTTGTCATCTCTTTTCCTTCTACCTAGGCTCTAAATGCCACGAGACATTGCAGTGAATGCAGCTTTAAACAGGTGGTGTTAATGGACATTTACCTCACGTTTACCCTTTTGGAAGCTCTCACTTCCTTCCTGCAGTTGGTTGTTTCCATCAACGTCACTTTCCTTCAGCCTGGAGAAACCTGTGCAACATTATTTGTAGTGAAGTTCCACTGGTGATAAAGTCTCTCAGTTTTTACTTGTCTGAAATGTCTTTATCTTGCCCTCACTTTTTTAATCTGTAAAACTTCTTTTGTCTTTTTAAAAATTGAGCATTACAACGCACAGTCATGTGCACAAATCTTACATGTATAGCAACTAAGATCCAGAAGAAAATACAGAATATTTATACACCCAAAATTGCCCCCTCAAGCCCCCTTCCAGTTGCTACTCCTCAAAGGAAACTACAATCCTATTATCACCCTAGACGAGTTTTGCCTGGTTTTGAACTTCATAGAGAAGGAATTTTAGAATATACACTATTTTGTGTGTGTGCGTGTGTGTGTGTGTGTGTGTGTGTGTGGTACGCAGGCCTCTCACTGTTGTGGCCTCTCCCATTGTGGAGCACAGGCTCCGGACGCGCAGGCTCAGCAGCCATGGCTCACGGGACAAGCCACTCCGCGGCATGTGGGATCTTCCCAGACCGGGGCACGAACCCGCGTCCCCTGCATCGGCAGGCGGACTCTCAACCACTGCGCCACCAGGGAAGCCCAATATACACTCTTTTATGGCTGGTTTCTTTCTCTCAAAATTGTATCTGTGAGATTCTATCCATGTTGTTGCCTGAATCTGTAAATCATTCTTTTTCATTACTGTGTGGTATTCCGTTATGTGGATTTACCACAATTTACCTATTTTACTTTTGATGGACGTTTAGGTTGTTTGTTCCAGTTTTTAGCTATTATGAATAGTGGGGCTATAAATATTTTTATACATGCCTTTTGTTGGACATTTGCACTGATTCTTCTAGCAATGAAATTGCCAGGTCACAGGGCTTATGTGTCTTTACCTTTAGTAGATACTTGGTGTCTCTTCTTGTAACAACACTAATTGTTTCAGATTAGGGCCCCAACCTTAGGACTTCATATAACCTTAATTACATTCATAAAGGTGTCCAAGTGCAGTCACATTAGTGGTAGGGCTTCAACATAGGAATGTGAGAGAGAAACAGACATTCAGCCTATAACACAAATAATCCCTCTGCACTTGAGAAGGAGTATTCCCTATTTTTATGTATAAAGTTAGATATATTTCCACAGGATACACCATTTTATAGCTTTATGTTTTTGTTTTTTTGTTTTTTTTTGCAGTACATGGGCCTCTCACTGTTGTGGCCTCTCCCGTTGTGGAGCACAGGCTCCGGACGCACAGGCTCAGCGGCCATGTCTCACGGGCCCAGCCACTCCGCGGCATGTGGGATCTTCCCGGACCGGGGCACAAACCCGTGTCCCCCGCATCGGAAGGCGGACTCTCAACCACTGCGCCACCAGGGAAGCCCTAGCTTTATGTATTTTGTCTTCTTGATCTGACTTCTACTGAGAGTACTATTTTAAAGTCTCTTATTATTAGTGTGTTTCTTTCTATATCTCCTTACATATAATATATGCTTTATAAAAGTGCTCTATTTTTTTTTGGTGTACATGCATTCATTATTTTATAAATCCATTATTAATTGTGTTTTTTAACACTTGTCAGTATACTTCTTTGTCACATTTAATTTTTTTATCTTGAATTCTACTCTTTATTCTAACATAAGGAATGCAAACCCTATTTCTTATTTCTTCCTTTGCCTAGAATTCTTTTGCCCATTCCGTCATGTTAGCTTCCTAAATCACAGGGCTCCAGGTGTCCTTTTAACTGTGTTCTTTATATACCTCATTAGGTTGGGTCTTGCTTTATGAGTGAAATTAAAAATCTTTTCTTTAATAGGTGAATTTCATCTATTTGTATTTATTGATATGACTGATATGCTTGATCTCAACTTTGTCATATTATACATTCTAATTTCTGTGGTTACTATGTAATATTTGTTGTGTTCTCATCTCTATAGAACGTTTTAATTGCTCTTTTCTTCTGTTATTTAGGAGAGCCTGTATTTTTGTCTGAGTGCTTGCTTTAATGTACTTAGTTCCCTGCTTTATTTAAATTTAAGTGTTTGCTATCTGGTTATTCTGTTTTGTTTTTTTTTTTTGCTATACACGGGCCTCTCACTGTCGTGGCCTCTCCCATTGCGGAGCATAGGCTCCGGACGCACAGGCTCAGTGGCCATGGCTCACGGGCTCGGCCGCTCCGCAGCATGTGGGATCTTCCCGGACTGGGGCACGAACCCGTGTCCCCTGCATCGGCAGGCGAACTCTCAACCACTGCGCCACCAGGGAAGCCCGGTTATTCGGTTTTTAATAGTATCCTTTGATTCCCATATAGTGCCTATGAAGTTTAAAATGAACTTATTTTATTTTCTCTTTCCCTCTTCCCTATGCCCTCACTTTTAGTTGCATGATTTTTACTTCATCAAAGCATGTAATATCTGGATATTATTTTCCCGCCTTTGTTTTAGTCTTACATCTGTAGTTAAATATTCACAATCAGTTCTTTTGCTTCTGTTTCCCCAATATTCTCCTGATAGAATAAAATCCATCCTCTAGGTCAAATCTGTGGCTCATAATTTCTTTCCTTGAGTTTTTTTGGAAAATTGTGCTTGATTTTGCTTTGCTTTGCATATTATTTTTTAGAAACCTGGTGGTAGTTGAATTTTTTTGCCCTTGTAAATAGTTTAATCTTTTTGTTTGGAGAGACTTTGAATATTTTTCTTTACCTTTAAAATCTAATCATTTTACTTAGATATGTCTCAGAGTTCACCATTCTGGGTCAATCTCCTAGGTACCCATGGAGCTCTTTCATTATGTAGAACCAGGCCTTTTTTTCTTTTCAGAAAGTTTAACTGAATTATAGTTTTAAATATTAGTTCTGTTTCATTATCTGCCATCCATCTTTAGGGGCACCAGTTACACATATGTTAGGTCTTCTTTGCCTGTCTTTCATTTCAACCACTTTCCCTCTAAACATTTCTCCTTCTCCTTCTCTTCCTCTTTTTTAACTTCATTTTTTTCTTCTGTAGTTTCTACTTTTCTTTTCCTGTAAGCCCATTGTTAAATTTTTATCCAAATATATTCTCTTTGGGACACGATGAAACATTGTTGTCATTTGGGGTATGCTAATTGTCTTTGCCTAATATTTCTTTTCTAAATTCAGTCTACTCTCGGCTTATGTCTTCCTTTTATAAATTAAAATAAATTTTTTTTTCTGTTTCACAATGGTTTTTCATATCCCCAGATGCTTGTTTAATCATACTTAATTAATTTGGAATTTTTTTCTTACCTCTTTCTTCTGCTTTTTGGTTATTTGAAACAGAGAGGAGGAGAACTGTTATCAGCTAAAATGTTTTGATTTTAATTTTTTGTTTCCTTCTTAGAGGATTTTATAAATGAAGACTTCTTATGTTTCTATCATCCATGCACACAGCAGCTTGGGATGATTACAAGAGCATGCTCTTCTTATGTGTAATACAGCTTCTTCAATGGATGGCTTCTTTTCAAAGAGGGTGTGCACACTTTGATTTTATTTTTATTTATTCTGTCTTACAGAACTCTGAATTTCCTCCATTGCTTCTTTTTCTGTTCATCACCCAATCTCCAGAGTGTCTTCCTTATAATTCTTTTCCTTCAGAAACATAACTTTTCAAATTCTCTCTATGGGTCCCTGCTCACCTTTACATTTATTTCTGTTAGTCAGTGATCTTATCTACAAGGACTGTTTCTCAGTATTTTCACACTTACAGTGAAATGTCTATTTCTGAAGGTAATTTATCTCAGCCTCTTTTGTCCTTTCCTGTGTAGCTTTTTCAGAACCTCTACCAGTTCTCCTAGCAAAGGTTTGTGGTAGATGTTTGAAAAGAAGTTCCTCTGGATCTTGATGTTTGTTTTTTACATTAATTAACAATATTTAGTGTTCTCTGTTTTTTATTTTTGCAGAAAGCTTGGGATTTTTGTGGTTTTATTTGCTCTGCTTGTTGATTGGTAAAGTTTGTGGTAGATGTATGGAGATATTTGTATTTAAGTGTGTAGTCTCCATTGCTTTGGCTACCAGGAAATTCCCTTGATGCAGATTTTTTTTAATTAATTTTTATTGGTATAGTTGCTTTACGATGTGTTCATTTCTGCTGTACAGCAAAGTGAATCAGCTATACATATACATATATCCCCTCTTTTTTGGATTTCCTTCCCATTTAGGTCACCACAGAGCACTGAGTAGAGTTTCCTGTGCTACGGAGTAGGTTCTCATTAGTTGTCTATTTTATACATAGTAGTGTATATATATATTAATCCCAATCTCCCAGTTCATCTCACGCCCCCTCTCCCCCTTGGTATCCATACTTTTGTTCTCTACATCTGGGTCTCTATTTCTGCTTTGCAAATAAGTTCATCTATCCCATTTTTCTAGATTCCACATATAAGCAATATTATATAATATTTGTTTTTCTCCTTCTGACTTACTTCACTCTGTATGACAGTCTCTAAGTCCATCCATGTCTTTGCAAATAGCACAATTTCATTCGTTTTTATGGCTGAGTAATATTCCATTATATATATCTACCACATCTTCTTTATCCATTCCTCTGTTGATGGACATTTAAGTTGATTCCATGTCCTGGCTATTGTAAGTAATGCCTCAATGAACATTGGAGTGCATGTATCTTTTTGAATTATGGTTTTCTCTGGGTATACGCCCAGGAGTGGGATTGCTGGGTCATATGGTAGTTCTATTTTTAGTTTTTTAAGGAATCTCCATCTGTTCTCCATAGTGGCTGTACCAATTTACATTCCCACCAACAGTGTAAGAGGGTTCCCTTTTCTCCACACCCTCTCCAGCATTTATTGTTTGTAGATTTTTTGATGATGGCCATTCTGACCAGTGTGAGGTGATACCTCATTGTAGTTATTTTTTTTAATAAATAAATAAACTAACCAATTAATTTATTTTTGGTTACATTGGGTGTTTGTTGCTGCACGGGCTTTCTCTAGTTGCAGCGAGTGGGGGCTACTCTTTGTTGTGGCACATGGGCTTCTCATTGCAGTGGTTTCTCTTGTGTGGAGCATGGGCTCTAGGCATGCAGGCTTCAGTACTTGTGGTGCACATGCTCGGTAGTTGTGGTTTGTGAGCTCTAGAGTGCAGGCTCAGCAGTTGTGGCTCATGGGCCCAGTTACTCCATGGCATGTGGGATCTTCCGGATCAAGGATCGAACCCATGTCCCCTACATTGGCAGGCAGATTCTTAACCACTCTTCCACCAGGGAAGTCCCTCATTGTAGTTTTGATTTGTATTTCTCTAAGAATTAGTGATGTTGAGCATCTTTTCTTGTGTCTGTTGGCCATCTGTATGTCTTCTTTGGAGAAATGTCTATTTAGACCTTCCTGAATAATTTAATTTATTCTTTATGCATGCCATTATAGAAGGGAAAAAAGATACTTACAGAATAAGTGGAAACACTTTTCTTTAAAATTTATTTTGTGTAAAACAATTAAATACTTGATAGTAAGACACATTTGTTTGGTAAAACTTCATTAACATATAATATAAATTCAATTGTTAATACAATTGGAATATCAGTCAATATTGTGTATCCTATTGAAAAACTCATAATAACACATTTAGTTTATTTAAAATTTCTGTACTTCATGACATTTGAAATTCTGGACCATGTATGAATCCTCTATGAAGTACTGATAGCTTAACTATGTCTCAACACAAGCTTCTTAAATATAATATTCATCATGCTATCTAGAGATGGGTAACAGCCATGGAACCAAAGATAATTAAATAGGATTAAACTGTACAATCCAGCAGAGTTAACCTTGATGAAAATTTCTTAGTGTTACCTGTTAATAAATAATTTCTTAACAGTGATTAGAAGTTAGTTTATACATTATAATTGTATTATATAATGAGTCTTCCTGTTATGCAGATAATAAAGACAACTGGGATGTACTTTGGAGAAAATGCTGAAGTTTATTAAAATATAAATTATGGATTCAACAAATGCAAAATAATAAGTTTGAATCATATTGTTTATATACTCAAGTAATCATTCTCTTATTTTCTTCTAATATCCTGTTGTTATTAGAAATTTTATACCCTATTAATCTTCCTTGACTTTTTCCCAGAGGTAACATTACTATTAAACACACACACATTTATATACACACACGTTCACATACAAACAGGCACCTTGTGAGTATAATTACTAACATTGATAGTGAGTAGTAGTACCATTGAAATACAGAAGAGATAACAGACATATCTTCCTAAGAACATAATGGACTACTTTCTAGCTTTATCGTAAAATGTGTGAATTAGGAAAATTTGAACTCAGAGGAAAATATATGGCTAGAAGTTGGAGTTATATTTTTTGTGTGAGTCTCTGAATTTGAGGAATTCAGGTTAAAGTGATTTTGAAAAACATCTGGCAGCCCAAAGGTTTCTGAGGTGTTTCTTTCAAAACCACAGAGGAATCCTGATTAAATGAATCTTCCTTATGGCCCTTTGTAATTCCTTGTGAGGGACATGATCCAAATTAATTTAATGTCACCTGAGGAAAAAGGTTAAACTTATTGACAAAAAGTCCCTATCTATGTGTAACATTTATTCTCTAAGCATGAATAACCAAGTGTTGACTACAGAAGCAGTTCACCTTATATTAAATCACACCTGTTTCTGAAATATTCAGAGTATGTATAAGAAAGGGGGATGGGGATGGAAAGAGAATGTTTAATTGCAAAAACATTCTGTGATGCTTTAAATTCTTTAAAGTGCATTTATGTGCACTTGAACTAAATGAGCCACCTAAAACCTGTGGATTATGTAGAATAGTTATCGTCTTCCCCCATTTGATACATGGGGAAACGACAGCTACAGAAAGTTGCTAAAATCACTTGGCCAGACTAAGATAACTGGGATTTGGGCAGAAGTTTTCTGTCTCCTCATTCATTGTTCTCTCAACTATATCCTTCAGCTTAATTGCTTGCAAATTGATCCAATATTCTCTAGTTAGACTGTATTTTGAAAGCCAGCACTAAAGCTTTACTCACAACCAAGGCATCTTTATTGACTTAGCTCCTGAATTGTTTCCACTTCATAGAGAGCTTTGGAGAATGGATGTAGAGAGAGAAACAGGGAGTGGAGGAATGAAACTGTTATTGATCACTCAAATTTGGATGAGATATTTGATCCTCATCAAACTCAGAATGGCAGGTTAGTGTCCCCTTTTTCTGTTGGCTTGGATACTCCATCAAAGAAGCAAAAGTCCTTGATACACTGGGCCTCTAAAACCATGCAGCCTAACCATTTTTCAGTCAGTAGAGTGACTGCAATTTCTGATGAAGCCTTCAAAGTCTGAAGTCTTTGGGTGAATTTCCTTCCAAACTGTTTTCTGGGCCAAATTTCCCCTCTGCTCATAAGTCTTGATCAGATCAATATGAACCCAATGCTCACACTTTCTGACACATTCATCTAAATCATTTTTTTTTTCTTTTCCCACTATGGAAAATCCATCCTTAAGACAGGGGTGAAGCATATTTTTCCACATCAAAATAGTGCACACAGAAAGTCATATTATTTTTTTGTCATATGTAATACACACACTATTTTCACCCATGGAAGAGCCAGATTTGATTCCTGTAAAGGAAGGGTCAGTAGTAAGGACTTGAGGGGTTTCAAATCCTAACTCAGACTCCTTTAAGAAAGGTCAATGCTCAAATATCTGGTCTTGTGGCCTGAAACCCAGTGTTTGAAAGCACAGACACACAGACACACACACACACACACACACACACACACACACACACACACACACAAGTTAATGAGGATTCTCAGCATAAGATAGAATCAGTATTACTCATCACATTTTTATATTGATTTACACTATAATTTGGGATGTAAAGTCAGTATTTCAGAGAAAGTATTCAGTGAGGTGAAGTTATATGCTGTGATTCCTTTTGCACAGTACTAGAAGCTATGCCCTGGAAGTTAAGACCCAATTTCTAGATTCATAGCTTACCCATAGGAATATATCTCAGACTGATATTTGACAGACGATATAACCCTTGATTTATTAGAATCCACTTTACGCATTTTGGGGGGGATAGCAATTTGCTATTTGAAAATTCAGGGCCAAATATGTTAGGTCACATTCTTGCTTGCTGTGTTATAATGGCAGCTATAATTAATATTTTTAATTGGGCCTCTCCATGGGGTTTCTAAACAATATTTTTATCTCAGTCTGTAAGTATGAAAATCCTGTTTTTCCCCTGATCTAAACGTGAGGATAATTCAGGTGCAGAAGTGCGTCTTCTTTCTGTGCAATATGTTCATCACACGAAAGATGTGTATGCTTCTTGATATGCATCAGGTTTACTTTTCTGGAATAGGAGAACTTTCAATTTATACATAGGTCATAAAATAGCTTTGCCAGCATCCTAAGCAGTTATTCAGGCTAAAACTGAATCATTGAAAGTTTGGAATTCTGGCTGAAATTCTTCTAATCAAGAAAATTCATTTCCTGGGTGTTGGACCTTGGCATTCTGATGTATGTGATAAACTGAAAATGGTTAGAAAAAAGTAAGTGGATAGAAATATACCCTTGTGTTTCAATAAGTTGGAGAATTTAGACATTTTTTGATGTCCTTTTCTGCAACTTGAGGAAACTCTGTGTGTGCTTAATTTTGATAAATATGATATTTTGTTATTTTAATTCTCTTTTCTTAGATTAAGGTCTAGATATGCCTTTTTTCTTCATCCTACTTTAAATACTGTTATAAATTCTGTTGGAATATTTCTAACTTTAAAATTTTATATTTGATATAACTCGATTCATATCACTACTCTCCAAGTCAGGAACTTCAAACTTTCATTTTTCTAAAATCATTTTTCATCTTTCCTGAATTCATCATCCAGCTGAATTTAGAGACCTGGACTCCAGGGTAAATCCATCTTCTCAAGAGAGAAAGACCTGCCTGCAGGTCTCCTGGGTACATTTCATATCTCCCACTTTTATTTCCCATACTCCATCCCTAGGTATTCATTGTTATTTCAACAATTTGAGTTCCACAAGCTGTGAATGCTTAGTACTCTAAAGCAGTGGTCACCAACTGATTTGGTTTATTCACCCCAAAAGAAGAATTTGGAGAAACGGCCTACCCCCTAAAATAAAATATTTTAAATTTTACATCCAAATGCTTTCATCATATGAGTGAAATATGCAAACAGGCATCATTTCCAGAATATAATAAGTATTTACATTTAAAAATAAAAGTCTTTCTTTTTAACAATCTAAAGGAATCTGATACCATAGTGATTCAATACCCGCTATCTTCCATTTAAGAAATACACAAACTGGGCTTACCTGGTGGCGCAATAGTTGAGAGTCCGCCTGCCGATGTCGGGGACACGGGTTCGTGCCCCGGTCCGGGAAGATCCCATATGCCGCGGAGCGGCCATGGCCGCTGAGCCTGTGAGTCCGGAGCCTGTGCACCGCAACGGGAGAGGCCACAACAGTGAGAGACCC
>RJWK010010676.1:0-43297 GCA_004363435.1 Platanista minor | reverse complement strand
AGCCCACGAGCCACAACTACTGAGTCTGCATGCCTAGAGCCTGCGAGCCACAACTACTGAGCCCATGAGCCACAATTACTGAGCCCGCATGCCTAGAGCCCATGCTCCACAACAAGAGAAGCCACCGCAATGAGAAACCCGTTCACCGCGATGAAGAGTAGCCCCCGCTCGCCACAACTAGAGGAAGCCCGTGCACAGCAACGAAGGCCCAAAGCAGCCAAAAAGCAAAAAATATATAGTTTCCAGGCAGATAGAAGGGGGTTTGGTTGTGGGCCCTCCAGAGAACGGGAACAGCCTGAGGCTTAAAGAAAATAACTACAATTCACTGAGGACTTGTTCCGCGTCGGGGTCCTGGCTGAGCACTCACACGCGTCACTTCATCCGCTCCTCCTAACGTTGCACACATTTCACAGGTGAGGATGTCTGAGGCCGCATGGCTGGGAAGTGAGGGAATTGGGCCCCAGGGCCGACAGCCACCGACTCTGCAAGCGTCTTTGGCCCACAGCAAGCAGCTTGTCGTCGCTGGAAAGGGACAGTGGGAAGACAGGCCAGGACCTGAGCGTGCTGGTGCGGCTCGGCTGCGCCACGTTGGTCTGCAGAGCTGCTCCAGTGTCGGTGTGGGGTGGGCAGAGCGCGGCGCAGACCCGAGCACAGAGCCACCCACTGCACCGCTGCACAGTCACCCTGCAGACACAGAGAAAGCGGAGCCTTTTCTTGGGCCTCATTTCACATTAATGTCCAGTTCCTGTTAGATTTTCCAAAATATTGTCCCTGGACACCCCCTCTAAGCTGGCATCTTGTAAACACCCGGGGGCTCATGGCACACCCTGGCTTCCTCTTGGCATCCAAGTCTGTCTCGGCTGCTGAATGAGCCCAGCTCCGACTCTTTCTGGGTGGAAATTCACGTAAATTTGCTTCCTATCTGTAACTTTCCTTAATTCAACCTCCTGGCACATACATTTGTCACAGCTGTGAAGGAAGGAGAGAGCTGTGAACTTGCCCTGACCATCTGCCACATTTGCAAGGAATACAGTCCCTATAGAAGCTGATTTGGGAATGGAGTCATGGAGGAAGCTGAGATAAATAAGTGTCTCCTCTTCTGGACAATTCCTTGAGATGGAATCTACTCCAAAAGGCAAGGCACTTAGTTTCCGCCCAGAAACTGATGTCACTTGGGCAACAGTATTCCATTTGAAGGTGACAGTGACAATGAATTGGTATCATAGACGCAGCTGGACCTCCCCACAGCACATTCACAAGTGGATGTGACATGTCACACGCCACCCAATTCCAGGTCATAGAGGCAAGAGGACACCCTTGAAACTTAAAGAGAGCTTTAGTTTAAGGAAAATAGGAGAGAATATGCTCAGGAATAATCGTTTGGATTCATTTCTTCAGAGTGGCACAAACATAAAAAATAAGTAGGTTTACAAAGACTTTACATAGATTGTGGGTGATTGATTCATGGCCAGCTGTCAAGGGAAGCTCAAGACGACCAAGCTATTTTGAGGCCAAGCTCTGGGAGGGCACCCTCTCGCTCCCACAAACTGTTCCCTCGGCGCTTTCAGAGAGAAGCTGTGCCTGTGCAACCCACCCTCTGACTCTCCTTTTAAGGCCATCAGGGATCTGAGCCCGGCAGGCAGGGAGCGGGCAGGGCAGCTGGATGCCTTGCGAATAGCTTGACTCTGAAGTGTCTAAAAGGGAGCTTGACAGCCTGGGCCTCCCAGAAGAGGCACCGGTCACACAGACCCTCTGCCCCGGTGCCCAGAGGAGCCATCTGGAGCTGAGCTGAGTTGGAAGAGACACTTGGCTGGTAGGTTCCCTGAGTCCCTCTCCCAGAAACAGTCCCAACAGGAGCAATAAAGATAAAAGCAGAGGTGACAATGAGACTAATAGCAACACATTCTTACTATGATCCCTAGAATAAAATATGAACAAAGGTGTTGACCACAAGCAGGCATAGGAGATAGAGTGTTGAATACAGGGGCTAAACTGTAAGAGGATTCACAAGAGCAAGCAAAACTCCCTCAGTTAGTGGGCCAGATAGTCTGGAAAGTGTGTTATTTGAGAAAGCAAGTGATAGTTACGTTACTAACACAGAGCAGGGGAACATGATAGAAACCCCGTTTAAAAACCAAAAACCAAAAACCTTGGAAGAAAATGCACTGCCCTGGAGGAGAAGCTGTGACCTTGTGAGGGAGCTTCCTACATGGCCCCGGGGATGGGCTGGGTGGACGAGCCCCTATCCCCTGGAGATGCTCATGCAGAGGCCGGGTGCCCCCCCCCCTCCCCCCCAGGGCAGGGGGAAAGGAACATCTGACCTGCACAAGCGGGAAGCTTGACGCCCTGCCCTGTCTGAGTTTGGAACCTATGATTGAAAGAACGTTGTGGCTTTTTTAGAAACTGAAGTTTATCTTACAACGGCATAAACGAAAACAATCAATGGTACTTAGATATGTGTCACATCACAGTGGATTATTGTTTGACTAATAGAAACAGGTCAAATTTGCCGATCTAAGCAATGGTAAGACGTAAACTCTTAGATTGCTCTGTTGATGAAAAATTGAACTGAATCTGATCAAGCTTCTAAATCTAACTACCAATTTATAGGAAAAGACAAGTACAGAAACTACAAGAATATAATCAGCAGTATCCAGAAAGTGGGAAACTCTGCAGTACAAAGCACCTGGCTTCTTTGACCTTTGAGTTTCAAGAGATTGAAAGAGATTAGTACAGAGAGAGAGAGATTGGCGAGAGAGAGGAAGGTTGGAGAGAGAGATTGATTTATTTGGCTCCAGATTTGAATGAACTGTAAACAGACATTTGTGAGACAATCAAGAAAATTTGAACATAGACTGGATAGTTCATTGAGAAATTAGAGTTAATCTTTTAAAGTATGGTTATGAAATTGTGATCCTCTTTTACAATATGATCACTATCTTTTAGAGGGTTGAAGTATTTACAGATGAAGTTGTAGGATTTCATCTGATTCCTTCACATCAAATAGCTTCTTCAGAACCAAACAGAAGATTTCTTTCTTCTGTTTAATAGACGATAGAGAACAGGAGGCACTGAAGTATCAGGAGGGCTCAAAACTGGCTGGGAAGTTTGAGCAAATGAAGATCTCAAAGTTTTCTCCAGTGTAAAATCACATACGTATTTTTCTCACAGAATTACGAGGGATACGGGACAATACAAATTTATTAAGGGGAGAAGAGAAAGCTAAAATGCCCCCCAAAACTACAGCAAACTTCCTGATAAGTTTTTTTTTTTTTTTTCCTGCGGCACGCGGGCCTCTCACCGCTGTGGCCCCTCCCGTGGCGGAGCGCAGGCTCCGGACGCGCAGCCTCAGCGGCCACGGCTCACGGGCCCAGCCGCTCCGCGGCACGTGGGATCCTCCCGGACCGGGGCACGAACCCGCGTCCCCTGCATCGGCGGGCGGACTCCCAACCACTGCGCCACCAGGGAAGTCCTCCTGTTAAGTTCTGACCAGTAATTGTTTCCCTCCAATTTGTGAAAACTGTAAGAAAGAATGTATTTTTTTCTTGTTTTTGAAGGGTTGATATTTGACATTACTTCCAATGGAATAAAAAAGGCATTGGTGATTTTCCCTGGAGTTTTTCTTTAATTTTTTTGTGGGGGACATATGGCCTCTAAGCATTTATTAGCGTGTCTTTTTGAGGGAAACTCTACACCCTTCAATATCATTTTCTTTGTTAGAATTTTGTAATGTTTGCTAAAGGATAAAACTCCTTTCACCTTCATGAAGCCTGAGGGAAGTCAGAATTCTCTGTGATTTTCTCCAGACAACCCAGAGACTTTGTACACCTCTTTCTAAAAAGGTTAGGGTTTCAGTTTCATAATTCGACAGATAAGCAAGACTAGTATTCTGGCCATGCCATTGCCTAACTGCCCAACAGTCCTGAAATACAGCAGGCATGCGCTCTGCAGTTAGCCCCATCCTTGCCCCACCTACCCACCCCCAAAATATTTGTGGCTTATGAAAATAGCACCATGAAAACAATAGTTTTTATTACTTAATAATTAGGAAATGATCAGGTATATCTCTTGATGTCAGCATGGCTGGTTAAAAGTGAGACGCTCTGTCAAACAACCTAATTTTTTTACCAACGCAAAGCAAATTACCAGTTGGATTTTTCTCATTAAGTTAGTTGATTACTTAGATTGCATCCACACTCAAAATAAAATATTTTGAGGAGGTTGGCAAAAATGGAAGAGGCATTATTAAATGTAGAATTCTAAATTTATAAAACTTTACCTAAAACTTTTTTTTAATGACAAAGTATCATTATGGAGGTCTATAAAATAAGGAAAACCACCCATATTGGGCCACTCCACTGTATTAATTTGGATGTTTTTTCTTCTGCATTACTATATTCATGTTTTCACATGCCTATGGTCATGGCGCACAGACAATTTTCATTCTGTGGATTTCATGTAATGTTCTGCCCTAATATCCTGCAGTGTTACCACAAGGGCTTCACAGGCACTACTTTTAAGGGCTGCAGAGTTCCTAGGTAGTCAGTATTTCATAAATTGCTCAATCATTCCCAATTGCTGGTTTTTAAGGAACTTAAAACAGAAACACCATCTGGATGAGGTTTTTATTTATCTAGATGTGCTGCACGTCAGGACCCCCACCAGCAACAGCCCACATGGGCAGAGTTCCAGTGTTTTTCTCAAAGGGAACCAGGAACACTGCACAAGAAGAAGCTGAGGCTTCAACACGTGACCTTCGTGTTACGATCCCAGCCTCCGTCTGAGGCACAACACAAGAGTCACTAAGTGCTTGGCTTCTTTCTCCGGAAGAATCGCCAGCACAGTCCTCCCTTCTGCTCTGCTCCCTCTAGAACCTATATATTCCTCTGTGTTGACTGTCTCCCTTCCCCCAACATAAGATGAGCTTCTCCAGAGGACTGGTGTCTGTTCAGTGCTGCGCCCCAGGCCTGGCACAGAGATGGTGCTCAGCTGGTATTTGGGGGAACGGATGAGCCTTGCAAACTCATCCCCAAGATCCTCAAATCCCTGGCTTTTCTTTGTTCTCAAGTCCCAGCTCACATGGTTCATACTCTTTTCAGGGCCTGCAGAAAGCAATGTGACCAACCACCCTGGCTCTTTGACATTACCCAGGGTCTCCTGTCCCTGACCCTGTGTCCTTCTCCCTGTTCACACCTTCCCCTTCCCTCTGAGAAGTTTCACAAGGCTCCTACAAATGGGGAATGTTCTGTGACATTTAAGGCTTTCAGAGCCTCAGAGTCTGGGAGCAGGATGGTTGGCAGTTCTCCTGGAGGCCTTCCCCAAGCCTACAAGCTTCCAGAGATTCGTACACAGCACCCCTCCCAGGAAGCAGTGATAACAGAGTTCGTACCTCCTGAGATGCTAACCAACATTTCAGGGTTTGTAGGGGGACGTTCTTAGCATCCTAAAGGAAGAGGAAAAGCAGCAACGTCGTCACAAACGGACCAGCAGTGTCTTCACCCTCTAGGCCAGCCTCATGGTTCTCAACAATCAATTCAAAAAGTAAATGAGAGATTATCAGAACGGGAAGAAAACAGAGTCCAGGTGCAGGTTTTGAAATAGTTAAAAATACATGTTAGGAAAGAAAACCAAAACTAAATAGGTACTCTTAACAAGTCTATCCCAAGTGTTAATGTTTGAAAGACAGCCTTGAATTGAAATGTTTGGTCAGACCGTATATTACAGCATGTTTCAACCTTTGGCTTAGAAAATGTGGCCATTATAATGGCAAGCTTTCCTTTTGCCTTTTTAAACTTTTTCCAGTTAGGGCAGGTCAGCCTCGGGGTTACCAGATTGCTCTTCTGAGCAAGAGAGAAGAAAGGCCAAATTACCTGTGCTCTATAAGGAAAACACATGTACCCCTTGCCAGTGGCACAGGAAATCAGTAGAGGCCAACTCCTATTAAATCAAAAGGCATTAAGTTAAATGCAAGAAAAGCAAGTCTTTTCTTGTATTTTCTTGGGGGTGTAGTTACTACTTGGAGTAAGCAGCCCACTCACTGGGGTTTAGCACTTCACTAAGTGGAGATCGTGCTCATGACTTTGTGGATATTTTCTACCGTGAGCACCTACACAAAATCTTTACCCACGAATCTCAGTGGCATTTGTAGCCTTGGGTCCTTAGAGCATCATAACATCACAGTTCCTTTGAGAGGAACACACTGAAGTACAAGAAGTAAAAGGATTTACTGGTAGCAGAAAACAGAGGAAACCCAGAAAGAGAGCCCAGTAGCATAAAAGGAATACTGAGTCTTAATTTCAGTTCTACCACCAGTCAGCTACCTGAGCAAACCCCGTAAATTTCCCCATTTCCACAGAAATTCTGTTTTCTGATGTTTTTCTCCCCTCCTTTCTCTTTCTCCCTCTCTCCCCTCCCACCCATACACCTACACAGGACCTCCAGTATAGATAACTACCTACCAACTTTTCGGTTTATCTCTGCCAGTATCGATTACTACCAATTTTTCTGCGTTTATCTCCTGTCCTTTCCACTTTGATATGAGGATGAGGGGGATTTAGCGCATGGCAAGGCAACCCTCCTTCCAGGTTACCAAACAGGATTTACCACCAGGCTCAGGGCTCTCACAGGAGTTCAGTAGTCTGCACTGGGAGAACTTGGGCCAGCAACATGCTTCCTTACCCAACACCAGGTCCCCAGCTGCAGGATAGCCAGCCGGATGAGACAGCACTGCCATCAAGTGGCCTCGGGGAGAGTGGCCCACAGATCTGACGTCCGTTAAGAGTGAGGGTCCGATGGCCTCCCTGGACCGCAGCCGACTCCGCCTCCAAACCCACAGCTTCTAGCAGGGCCCCTCCAGCAGCATCTCACTGCAGAAGAGGCACAGGTCGTGGGTCTGCTTGAGGACAGTGTGTGAGACCACACTCCAGGTCACCTATACTTCCTAAGTCAGCCCTGTGGATATCAATTCATATCCCATGTTGGTTTTTTGTTGCTTTTTGTTTTCCCAGGCTGCTTTTTGAAAAGATTTTCCTGTTACAGAAAAAACATGTTTCAAAGATGATTACACACTCCAAGGAGGCACCCAGACGAGGGAGAGCCACATGGGCAGCTAATCTCGTGCTAGAGGAGAGAGGTAAGCAGATGCCTTCAGGACAGAGACGCTGGGCACCTGCTCAGAGAGGGTGACGGTGGCCACGGTGGTCAGGGCCAGACTCTTCCTCGGCTGGACGTGCCCAGAGTCACTACAGACACACCGTGAGCCCCTCCCCATCCAAGAGAGTAAACCAGCCCCGGACGTTAACAGACAACTCCCTCATACCCTCTGGCCTAGCCAGCAGAATGGTAGGAGGCGGTTCTTGTACCCCAGCTCTCCATGCCCTCAGGCTGCCCGCAGTCCACATTGCCCATGGACAGAGTTGCCGCCTCCTCTGTGGGGTGGGAACCTGAATGTCCTTCCTGCGTTTAGGTGTGGCCTGCTGCTGCCGACTCAGGAGGAGGGCTGGCCGGCGAGGTGAGGCAGCATCCGTCTTCCTTTCGTGCCCATCTGGTGGGCGTGGTGGTGCCTTCAGCTCCTGCCAGCGTCCCTCTAGCTTCTCCCGACTGCTGTGCCGGGTGAGTGCTTAGCTCAGCCCCTTGTAGCCATCTCTCGGGGTAGTGGGGCTGCTGAGAATGTCCTCACGCCCCAGTTCATAATTTCCAGACTGGCCGTGTGTTCCCTTCACACCCACTGTCCCTTCCCAACAGCCTAGGCTGCACTGTGGACTAGGCTCCGGCACCAAGCACACACACATCTAACCGGCCCCTCTTAATGGCACAAGGTCAGACCTGTAATCAATCCTTCATTATACGTCTCCTAAGGGTTGTTCCTCCGATTGCGCCTGCCTGAAGAGTTAAGGGAGTTTTCAAATTGGGTATTTGTTTCCTAATGCAAATTTTCCTGGCCTAGTCCAGAAACCAGGAAAATATGTCTGGGGTGGGCCCAGGAATTCATTTTTAACAAGCGCTCTACATAATTTCTGATAGAGGGGACCCACTAGTCACACCTTGAAAGTCACAGAGGGAATGGTAGACCCTGGAGTCAGCAAACGTTACTGAAGGGCTCTCCTAGGTAACAGGTACAGAAAAGCAGTGGGAAAACCCACCAGGGTAATCATTGAGACATTTTAGTAATAAAGACGATTTTCCTACTAAGTGGTTCATGTTCCTCTCAAGTAGGCTTGCAAAGTCACTGTCTCACAGCCTGATTTGTCTTTGCAATTAGAGCAGGCAGTGTGGCTGCGTGTGAAGCTCAGAGGCACACAAGAGTAGCCCCTGCCGTCACAGGCTCAGCTCTGAGCCAGCGCTACCCCATTGGGCAGCCCTGTCGAGCAGACTGCAAAAAAGCATTTCTGCTCTGCTAATTAAAGAAAAAACAAACATCTACACAGCATTCCAATTCAGTGTGTGTGTAAATCAAAGCCACGGCTAATACCTCCGAATATCAAAGTGCTCCTTTCCCCCAACAATTTCTAATATTATCAGATTCTTTCAATTCTGTGCTACAGGCGGGAATGTAACTCATCTACAAAGCAAAGTCACAACATAATGGCAGCTTTCTAATCAGGACCTTAAAGGCTGGCACCTCCAATCTACCAAAGTGCTAAAAAAGGCTGCCTTTTTAAGGTGAGCACTTGTGACTGAATGACCTATAAAAGCCACTCAGACAACTGGAGTCAGAGGGAGCTCCAGAGGGGTCATTCTGGACAAGGTCATTCTGGACAAGGCCTTCAAATGAGACCACGTTCACGGTCTAGAGGAATACTATGCTAAAATAATTTGTACCTGAGGGTGGGGGGAAAAAATGGTCCTAGAAACCTTGGGAGGCGAGGACCATATAGCAACATTTTAGGCACAATATATATAATTTTAAGCAGTGAAAACCTGAATCCCAAATCAACAGAAAATCCTATGAAACAAAAAGTAAAATACACCTGTAGCTTATATAACGGGTTAATTTAATGTCAACTTGACTGACTGGATGACAGAGTACCGAGATATTTGGCTAAATATTATTTCTGGGTGTCTGTGAGGGTTTCTGGGTGAGATTAGCATTTGAACTGGACTAATGAGGTTGTTGCCCTCCCGTTTGGGTGGGCATCATCCACTTGTTCTCGCTCCCTGTTGAGCTGGGACTGCTGTCTTCCCTCGTCCTTGGGGACAGGATCTCACCCCGTCGGCTCTCCTGGTCTCAGGCCTTCAGCCTCGAACTGGAACCCATGCCCCGACCCGCCCCCGGGTCTCGGGACTTCAGACCACAGGAAACGGGACTACTCAGCCTCCATAACCGTGTGAGCCAGTTACCAATAATAAATCTCCGTCTGTATCCTACTGATTCTGTGTCTCTGGATAACTGGTACAATAAAGACGACAAATGTGTACTTTGAATGGGATATAGTCTAGCTTCCAGTTGTGACGTTGTAAGAGAAACGAATGAGATGCCACCATTGCTTCCTTGGTGCCTGTGACAGAGTATTCAACAAATACTTCTCCAGCAAATTTTAAAATATGTATCCTCTACGGGGTTTTGATCATTTAAATTCTTCATGGAAGGCCAACAGTAAAATTGGCCACGAGGCGAATCACACCCCACGTAGCACAGAATTTGACTTGTTCGACGTCGAGAAAATTACTCCAACATCCAATGTTGACTCCATCCCATTTTGATGAAGTCAAAATGCACTTAATAGCTCTAAAACAAAAAGTCTATCGAAATTTAGGTATCAATTTTAACATTCCCAAAGTGTTTATAAAAATGATTCCAGATTTCTGGCTAAAGCCCGTTTAAAGGGCTATTTGCTTTTACAGTTTTCTTCTGTTCTGGTTGATTTAAAGATTTTCCTCCAAAACAGCCATTCCAGACTGTTTAACAATCCCAGGGATGATAAATCTTAACATATTCTGTTTATATCCATTAATGTCTTAATAAAATTGAGATGGTTTAAAGGTAAATCTGCCTTTCAAGGCAAGCTGGGTGGACTAAATAAATTCCAAACAAACACTCTCTTCATAAGACGGGCTGACGACCATAAGACGATAAGTTGATCAAAGCAGTGAACTTTTCCAGATAGATGAAAGCTAAAAGATTTTGTATCCTTCAAACACAAAACTAGCTCTGGATGACAGAAAAATACAGGAAGAAGAAAGAAAACCAAAGGAAAAAGAAATTCTGCTTCCTAGTTCTGTCCTGGAAGAAAACCAGTCATAACAAAATAAGAGCTTGGCGTTTTATTCTTTAATAAAACAGATCAGTCCAACAGTTCCAAAGCACAAACGTAACCAGTTTGGAACCGATCAAGGACAACGGCACAGAAGTCAGTCCTTCCGCAGAGGCACAGTCTCCTCCCTGATGCCGTCCGTGGTCACGACGCAGATCCTGAGCGCGTCCCCAGTGTACACGTCCCTCTCGGCAGCAGAAATGAAGACATCTTTCACGAGCCGCATGGCTCTGTCCAAGGACAGTGGGACGTGCTCCACATTCTGCATGTTCTTAAAACCAACCTGGTGGGACAGAAAACTTGGATGAGGCATCATGTGACCATACAAAGGCAGTCCAGTCTCCCCCGAAGCTTTCACACGTCTCAGCGTTCAAAATCAATACATCACACAAACTTCAAATGTCCCTCAACTGAAATATTTCCAGACCTGGCTGAATCACACATACCTAACCCCTGACAAATATCCACTGAGACAAAGCCCCTGCTCTTGAGAAGCACACGATAGAGGGGTGAACATATGTAAGCAAACTATCGTTACAGACTCTGCTTAAACTAAGAAGAGAATAGAGCCAGGAGAGCCCCAAGCCGTCATAACTAAATCTCCTGGGAGAAGAAAAGAAAGGCTTCAGCAGAAAATACATCTGGGTAGAGGAGTGCTAAAGGATAAACGAGTTAAAGGATGGAGTAACGTTCCAGACGGAGGCTGTGCTATCTGCAAAGGGATGGAGAGGGGAAGGCACATCATTTCAAGGATCTGAGTGGACTACGGAGTGACAGGAGATGAGGCAGGTAAGCAATAAGCAGAAGTAACTACAGAACACATTTAGACGAGCGAGGAGGGTGAAACGGGCAAGTGAGCTCGGAGGCCAGACGGGCGTCAGGGAATGAACACACGATCCAGGCAAGACGCACACAGACCTGAGCGGGGCCAGCAGGACAGAAAAGGGGGCAAATTAAAAGTACGCCTGGAGATTCGAAACCAGAACGAGGTGACACAGAAATGGTGAGATGGGGAGAAATGCATTTTCATGATCTCAGGTAAAAATGGCAAGAGGAGAACCAAAAACATGGCCCAACCATTGCAGACAGAAGCACCTTCAAAGTCACGAGAACAGGGAAGAAGCTGGGGCCACGGAGGTGAGGGGCGGCAGGAGAGCCAGTAGAACAGAGACAAGAAGGTTGGGTGGGGCAAATCAGCCAAGCAAGCTCAGCAGCGAATTACAAGAAAGCGGTGACTTCTGCACTCCCCTCAGCTAATGAAGAGAATGCAGAGGAAGGCGCTTCCCACCCACCGCCCCCCGCCCCGGACGCCGTCTTATTTACCTGGTTGTCAAGCAGGGGCTGCAGCATGGCACTGGCTGAGCCTCCAGCCTTGAAGGAGTCTCTCTGGTAGGACCCCACCGGATCAAAGCTGTACACAGCTCCCTTTCCTTAAAGAAGAAAACAGTCTCCATAAGGATGCATCTTGACCACATTTCCAAATCGTGGTAAAAATAAACCTAATCAAAAGGTGATACAAAATGGACTATCAACTTGGCTAAAATTTCAGAAGAAGTGAAGTCTGCCCCTCCCCTCCCCTCAGAATGCAGTCGGAGGCCCACCTGCCCGCTCCTGTCCACTATGGTGTCTGCCACCAGGAGCTTCATGCTCTCTTCAAGCTACCATCACCGATGACCATGCTGTGGCTCCCACTATGTATGTGGTCTCACAGGGTCACTAGTTAACAATCACAGGTCCTGCTCTAAGTTCTGCACCAAACTCCTCACAACATTCCTAAAAAATTAACTGGTGTAGATGCAGTATAGACACAAGTGTAAGATTTTCCCGGGGCTAAATGTGAGAAGCATGAAAAACTTACTGTGTATTTTTAAACTAAGAGCAAGCACACTCTTTAGCATCAGCACCATAAAAAAACCAATTTAATTAAGAAGAAATACCAGGGACTTCCCTGGAATTCTCTGGCGCAACGGTTAAGAATCCGCCTGCCAATGCAGGAGACGTGGGTTCAATCCCTGCTCCTGGAAGATCCCACATACGGCGGAGCAACTAAGCCCGAGCGCCACAACTACTGAGCCTGCGCGCTAGAGTCCGCGAGCCACAATTACTGAAGCCTGCGCCGCCTAGAGCCCGTGCTCCGCAACAAGAGAAGCCACCGCAATGAGAAGCCCGTGCGCCGCAGCCAAGTTCAGCCCCTGCTCGCCGCACCGAGAAAAAGTACGTACCCTATGACCCAGCAATAATTTCACTTACAGAATTAAGATTTACCTACAAGTCATGCTTACATAAACACACAAAGCAATATGTACAAGATCATTTCTCTATCTCTTACAGAGCAAAAACTTACAAGCAACCAAATCCATTAGCAGAAAGTGGTATGCCAGCACTGCAAGGTACACACTAGGAAGAGGAAGCCAGGTCTGTGGGACACGTCCATAGGACAATGTAAAATAAAGAGCTCTGTGCTATGTAGAGTACAGCCCTATTTTTGTTTAAAGGCATTAAGTAAACTGTACACACATTTATATATACACACAAACACGTAAGGAAAGATTAATAGTTATTCATCTTTGTGGGATTACAGACAAGAAAAGAAGGGAATCACTTTATATGCTTTGGTATTGAGTTTATTACAAAGAATACATGTCACTAATTTTTAAAAAGGCCTTTTAAAAACAACTGCGTTCTGAGTGTGAGAAATCATGGATCATTTATAAGGTATGACTTAAAAGTGACACAACTGATTTTTTTTTTTTTTTTTTGCTGTACGCGGGCCTCTCACTGTTGTGGCCTCTCCCGTTGCAGAGCACAGGCTCCAGACGCGCAGACTCAGCGGCCATGGCTCACGGGCCCAGCCGCTCCGCGGCACGTGGGATCTTCCCGGACCGGGGCACGAACCCGCGTCCCCTGCATCGGCAGGCGGACTCTCAACCACTGCGCCACCAGGGAAGCCCGACACAACTGATTTTTAAAACACATTATGCCATAACTGAAACACTCCAGTAGTTACCCTGGGAGACACGAGATAAGGACAATCTTCTTACTACCATGGACAACTGCCAACGTTAGCTATGTGTGTTTTTCCCACCGCAGAATTACGGAGATATAACCGTAACCCTAACCCGGCTGAGGAGGCAGCACCTGAAAGAACCTGGAGAAGTGCTCTGCTGGGAGCAAGCTTAGAGCAAGAAACAAGGGCACAGCGAGCAAGGCCACTAACTTCAACACATAAAGAAGCGCTATGAGGTATAAAGCCAAAAGAACAACTGTATCGCTCATGAGGTCAATAGGCCACAAGTAAAATGAGGCTCAAAAGATTTACCCAAGGGTAAACCAATCTCAGAAAACCACACACAACAGCTTTGAGGAAAACAAAAGGGTGGAATATACCCAAGACCACAGCTTCAAAGACTCCCTTAGAAAGAGCAAGAGGCACCTGTAACATGAGAGCAGAAGGCATGAATCTTGACTGTAGGTAGAAAGTGATTTTCCTCATCAAAATAATTCTTAAAAAGTGGGATGATTTCAAAGTAAAAAATAAAATAAAACCAGACAAGTCCTAGAAAGAAACACAGGTAAGCCTTTGATGGGGAAGGCGTTTCTAACAAAGTAAGACACTCAATACCATAAAGAAAAGATTGACAGATTTGTATGAAACTCAGGAACTTCTGTGTAGCTAAAGACACATCCCAAAAGGTCAGAGACCAAGAACACTCTTGCACGGTATCTACCACATACATTACACAGGGTTAACACAGTTGTTCTTATAAATCAGTAAGAAAAAGACTAACCTGCGAATAAGGGAATGAGCAAAGATTAACACATGGGTCAGTCTCCAAAGAAGAAATGAAAAGGGCAATAAACACGAAGACACCCAACCTCTATGAACAAAAAATACATATAAATTAAAACAACAAAGTACTTACTAGGCAAAGACCTAGAATGTGTTAAAATTCTGATACTGGTTAGGATGCAAAAACAGAACCAAAAACCCAAAACAAAAGAAGGTACTCACACCCCCGCTGTAGAGCGCAGGAGGGCTCTTTCTGAAGGACAAACCCTTGGTGTCAGCAGGATGCAAAACCTCTAGATATAGTCTCTGACCCAGAAGCTCGACTTCTAGGCATTTTTTCCAGGGAGATAAGCTGGGTCGGAGAAATACACAAAATTGTATGTACAGGAGCTGTCACACTGCTCACATTAAGAAAACTGGAAACAACCTAACTGACCCTCAGAGGACTGGTGGGGAAACCGTGGTGCAGCTCCATCCCATATGTCAGCCTGAAATCATTACGCATGTCTTTATCCACCAGCATAAAACTACCTCAGTGATAATACATCCACTGTATAGTCCCAGAAAAACGTATAAACTACATTCTACTTATGTAGTGTACAAGCACGTATGCACACCAAGATATCTAAAAGCATGTTCGCTATAAATTGAAAAGTAATTATCTCTAGGGACAGGCTTTGGGGGATTCCTACTTTTATCTTTGTACCTTCCAGTACTATTTGACTTCTGTAAGCATTATTGTTTTCATTACAGAAAAACTGCAGCCCTCATTAACTTGGGGAAAATTTTTTAAAAGAGGACATGATTGCAACTGGAGAGGTAAGGGCACAGAGGTCAAAGTAGATAGCTGTTGACTGCGTGCTAAAGTCAGCTGTTGGCCCAGTGTCCTGAGGGTCTCCACAGGAACAGAGCCCCACTTCCACCAACACAAAAGACAGGAAATAAAATCTCAAAACAGGGACTTCCTTGGTGGCTCAGTGGTTAAGAATCCACCTGCCAATGCAGGGGACACGGGTTCAAGCCCTGGTCCGGGAAGATCCCACATGCCGTGGAGCAACTAAGACCGTGCGCCACAACTACTGAGCCTGTGCTCTAGAGCCCACAAGCCACAGCTACTGAAGCCCACGCACCTAGAGCCCATGCTCCACCACAAGACAAGACACCGCGATGGGAAGCCCACACACCGCAACAAAGAGTGGCCCCTGCACGCCGCAACTAGAGAAAGCCTGTGCACAACAACGAAGACCCAACACAGCCAAAAATAATAAAAAAAAAATAAAAAATCTCAAAACTTCAGCAGAGGCTCTGGACTTGGAGGCACCAGGCTTAAGCATGGACAGGGTAAAAGGCAGGTACAAAAACAGAAGTGTTAAATGGAGAGCTGATGTGCTCCTTTGGTGCAGACCTTTATGACCAGCTTTTGATTATCATTCTTCAGTACAAATGGACGGCCAAAATTCAAAAGAAATTTGAAGGAAGCCTCCAATGTAGAAGGCAGCAGTCAAAAATAAACAAGATGAAGAAAGCAATCTGAGGGCTTCCCTGGTGGCACAGCGGTTGAGAGTCCGCCTGCCGACGCAGGGGACGCGGGTTCGCGCCCCGGTCTGGGAGGATCCCACATGCCGCGGAGCGGCTGGGCCCGTGAGCCATGGCCGCTGAGCCTGCGCGTCCGGAGCCTGTGCTCCGCAACGGGAGAGGCCACGGCAGTGAGAGGCCCGCGTACCGCAAAAAAGAAAAAGGCAGCAGAAGTGTGCAGCACGCTGGCTAAGGCAAGCTAAGCTGTGGCAGGATTTAATTACCCAGGTTACGTGTAATTAATCTCTATTATGCACCATTTCTGTGCTTTATATTTCCTCTTAGTTTTCAAGCAAGTCTGAAAGCCTGAAAAAACTGTGTCAACCTAGTTTGTCTACATATAAACCACGGCAGGTAAAATGATCAGATGCTCCCAGAGGCCACAAACCGGGGGGGGGCAGAGGTGAGAGAGAGAGAAAGAGGGAGAACAAAGAAAAACCCATGCAACAGAAACGGACAGGAGTGAAAACCAGAGAGGACATGGGAAGGACCTGACTCCATTCTAGCCAGAAACCTTCCCTCTCAGAAAGACAGACTTGTTTCAATGATACCCAAGACATTTCTGTAACTTCTTTTTACAACAGACTACTCTAAAAGCCAGCACAGATCTGTCCTGGGAGATTGTTTTTGATTTCTGGAGGCAACTAAAAGTCAATTCAAATCAGACCTGGTGAAAAACACTGCTGCCCTTTGATCCGTGCTTTGGATCAAAAAACAGCATGGAAATGTCAAGTAACAATGCTGATTTTCCCTGGCCCTCCTGGTACGACTATGACAGAAAATCAAAGAGGGATTTTAAAAATGATCCAAAAACACTGGTGGAAATGTACTTCTTTAACACATTACTTTCAAAAAAACCTTTTGAACTCAAGTATGTTTGTCTTACTTATAATCATACTTAGGACAAGCTTCTCCAAGTCAGGTTTCTTTCTGTAAGATTAAAATGCTAAATATACTATCAAATTCATGCAAGATCTTGAGAAAATAGTAAAACAACTGACTGCCCAACATTCACTTAATACACCACTTGCTGTGTGTCTCTGGATAATCATGTATTTCCTTTTTAGCTTCGGTTTCTTCACTGCTTTAATTATGAGGAAATGAAGTTGCTGGGCAAGAGGGTATCCGGTTCTTTTCAACTCTGGTTGGAAACACACACATCTAAGAAATGCCACCCCATTCATCATCCAGAAAGAAAACATCCTACCTTCTTCATCGAGTCCCCCGATAATGTTGTACACATAGTAGGGAAAAAAGCGCCTAGAATACAGGATTGTAGACAGCATTGCAGCAATCGCCCCTGTCGTCATGGTCTTATTATTGGAATGTTTATACATCTGCAATTATTAACAAAAATAACAGGCATGTAGAGGCAGAATATATTAAAGACTAGAATAATAAACAGTAAATTGAAAACAATGAAAGCCTATCTTGGTGAAATGGGAAAGGATGCCCGTTTCTTTCATGATCAAACAATACACTACTACTAAAATAAAATAATACTTTATTATGTCCTATCATTTTTGGGGGCTACAAACACTTCTATTGGAAAGAATGCTAAGTTTGCCCTCAGCTCTTTGGTTTAAAGACTACTTTCCATGCCATCCTTATCCCAGGCACTGCTAACTCAAGAGCAAATATACACAAACAGAGCACACGTGAGGTGACCTGGAGAGGATGTTCCAAATCCAGCTCTCCACTCTGCAAATAGACAGCGGTCAGGAAAGTCCATGGGCCAAATTCAGCCCACCACTTGTTTCTATAAAGTTTTACTGGAACACGGTCTCGTTCATTCATTACGTATTGTCTATGTCTGCTTTTGCACAAGGGCAGAGTTGAACAGTTGCCACAGAAACCAAATGGCTCATAAAGTTGAAGATATCTGCTATGCTAACTCCTGATCAGACTCAGATATAAGTCCCTCTCTTTGCAGAGTAGATACCTGTGAGATATGAGGGCAGCACCCTTACTGTGTGTGAATACAGTACAGTGGTCTTGATCCTTAGAGCATCTACCATGGAGAACAGAAGTATCCAAAATAACATCTTATTCAGTGATTTCCAATCTTAGATTTACTACATCCTTAGGAATGCCAAAGTATCCAATAAAATAAATTTAAGTTCACCAATTTGTCAGCTACATAGCAAACATCTCTAAAGAGAAACCTAAGAAGCACTATAAAATCAAACAGTGACAAATACTGAAGAAAGATGAGAAATGAACTACTTGGATAAATCAGTGTACAGAAACATTTTGTCCACGGTTATAAAGAAAATTCTTAATTTCATTTCATTTCAAAATCAAGCACCAACATTTATCCACCTCACCATTTACACAATAATATACGAAAGAAAAATTTCAAGGACTGTACATTGAGTTGAACTCACTGTTGCTTGTTTTATTTTATTAACAAAACACTACTCTCCATGTCATGTTTATTTTTATCCTCTAAATGCCATTTATAAAATATGCATTAGGAATCATACAAATACATCAATAAATATAAGTCACTAAAGCTTTCAATATAAACAGGTTTTAAATAAACGTTAACAACTGATTTAATAGTGAATGAAATCATTTCCACACATTCAAAAAGCAAATATCAGTCAAACAAATTCATTACATACTCCAGTGACATCACTCATAACCTTAAGGGTTATTCACAAATAGGCAAAACAGAACGCGACCAACCCGGCTCACTTTTTCACGTACCAGCTGGACTTACCAACTATTAAATTAAAAATTACGACACACAGCTTACAAAATTAAATAAGAAAATTAACAGCATGTAATATTGACACTGTAAATATCAGCAGTTAAAAAAATGTCAGCAGGCTATAACTGATTAAGAAACAGAGCTACATCTCTGAATATTGACATATGGTGACTGAGAATCCTACTCCAACCCTACACTGTTACCAACTAAGAAGAGAGTAGTTACTGGTTATTATTACAGATAAAATCCATTTTAGTACAGTCCAAATTACACCTATCCTATTCTCCCTGAAACTATCTGCAGCAAACACTGCTAACACACATGGGCGATAATCAAAATGCAGACGGGCCTCTGCTCTCATCAAGTCAGCATGCCTTTGTTCTTCATGCCTCCCCAGCTCCCACAAAAGACAGGCAGCCAATGTCAGCCCTTTAAAAACTGTACAACCGGTTAGTCTGTCTCGTTCTCTTACTTCCTCGCAATACCACCCTTTTCGTCCCTCCCACCCTCATCCGCCTCGCGGCAAACCTCCTTCCTCAGCTAGCTACCAGCTAAAGCCTGCTGAGGGGCAGGGGACAATGGCGCAGCTGTGCCTCTGGTCCCTCCTGCTCTCGCTATAGCAGTGCAGCTCTATAAAGAGAACGTGCCAGCTGATGGTGCTCCAGACCAAGCTTCCGTCTAAAAGCTCACCTCCTCCGCAGAAACTGATTTGTTTCATTTCTGAGGGAAGAGTATCTTCAGAAGAAACCCCTCCCAGTCTGCCTCAGAAAAGGTAGATAATCCTCTACTTTATACTCTACATATATTTTAACAAAAGGAACTTGCTGTAGTTTCACATTATGCTACTTTGATGATGCTGCATTAACACTACCATTTCATTTCCAGGATAGGTTATAGTTTCACCTGCTAAACTAGCTCTTCTCCAGGTATTGTGAGCAAGTCATGACGTATGCTTAAAAGAATCTAAAGAACTGTTATTAGCTTTCAATAGTGTAGACATATACAAAAGCATATACCTTTAGTCTTGCTTCAATAATCTTTGTCAAGGTAAGACAGTCTCCATGAAAACCGCTACATCCAATGACTGTTTTGTCTGTTCTGTAAAAAAAACCCACATTTCAGGAAACTGAGTTGGTTTGACAATAAAGGAAAACATGTCTTGGGTAATTTTAAATTGAAAACTCCCATTCCCATTATTCACCAAACGGTAATGGGACAACTATTTAGTTAGCTCTTTTTGGGGGGAGGCAGGGCAGGGGGCAGGTCCTGTATCCCAACATCTCACTCAAAAGAATAAATGAAACTATGAATGGACTAAGGAAAATATGACTGAATTTTTTTACAACCTTAGGTTGAGGGCAGCCAATTTACATATGATACAACCCAATGTCCACACAGAAAAGCTTTATAAATTTGATTTCATAAAGCATTAAAACTTCTATAAAAATACAATGAACAAAGTTTAAAAAAAAAAAAAAAAAAGAACCGAGAGTGCCATTGCCCAGGTTCAATCCCTGGTAGGGGAACTGAGATCCCATAAGCCACTCGGCGTAGCCAAAAAGAAAAAAAAAAAAGAACTAAGGAAATATATTTGTAGTACATAAAACCAAAGTCTACTTTTAATTTCATTATTCTACAAGGGGTTCCTAAAAATATGAAAAGCATTAACAGCACAATGGCTCATGGGGATGTAATACACAGCATGGTGACTACAGTTAATAAGCCTGTGTTGCATATTTAAAAGTTGCTAAGAGAGCAGATCTTAGAAGTTCTCATCACAAGGAAACAAATGTCTTAACTATTTGTGGTAACAGACATTAACCAGACTAACTGTGATCACATTGCAATACATACAAATACAGAATCATTATGTTGTATACCTGAAACTATTATATGTCAATTATACCTCAATTAAAAAAAAACCACGATGGAAAGACGGGTAACTTATACGAAAGTCACATAAAAAGAGACACAAGTCACCATAAACATATAAAAGAACCTCCATGCCAATCAGAAATTCAAATCTAAATAAGAGATGATTTCAACCTATTAGACTAATGCCTAACGCTGGTGACATTGTGGGAAACGTGTACTCTCAGATACTGGCAAAGAGTATACATTGATGCAAGTTTTTAGAAGGCTCGTTTGACAGTATCTAGTAGAAATTTAAATGCACACCATTTTCACTCAATAATTCCACTGCTAGAAATTCATCCAGTCAATATACTTAGGCAAGTTTGCAAAGATATACTCTAGGTTCACTTGTGTGTAAGTATACATATTATTTTAATGGCTCTCCAAAACAAAACAAACAAAAACAACCCAAATGCCCACCAGAGGGAAATTCATAAAATTTTGGTACATCTATGTCTCAAAAATTAATTCCCAAGTCTTGACATGTATAAGGAAACACAAACCTATCTCATCAAGAGATAATCAGCAGAGGCCACATGATACCCTTCCTTTCAGAAATATAAGAATGACTCATACAAAACATACTTGTCCACCTGGGGAGACCACTGGCACCTCCAGGGGTATCACCAGCATTTCATGATCTACCCCTATAACCAACCTCATTGCACTGAGCCAAAGACCTCCAGTATACCATAAGGCTTCACTGCCTATACTATTAAGAAGAGCTGACAGTACCAGGAGGGTAGGACAAAATCTGAGCTTCAAAATGCTTTTGCCAAATATCCAGGTACATAAATGAAGGGGCGTTTTTATGCAAAGAATAAAGAGGAAATGTAAGTCTCAAACAGGTGGGGGAGAGGCAGACTTGGCTCTAGGTCAGCCCCAAAGGGCATGAGATCAGAGGCACGCAGGCAATTCAACTGCATGTATGGTGTAGTGCGAAAGATACATGACAGGAACACAGGAAGTCGTTAATGTTGTCTCTATATACCTGAAAAATTTCATTAAAAAAAAAAAATGGGTATTCACTTAGGCAGCACACAAACTAAAACAGAACATTACAAAAATGAGCAGAATCTTGCACAAGGTTAATATATATAAAATTAGGTATTTAAATTTTATTTATGACGTTACTACAAAAATGAGCAGAATCTTGCACAAGGATAATATATATAAAATTAGGTATTTAAATTTTATTTATGACGTTACTACTTTCAAATTATAAAAGTTACAACTTAGAAGAAAAAATTATAGCATGGGTTCACTACAAATCGGAGAAGAGAAAGGGGTATCAAAAGACAGAAGTGGACAGAAAGGGAACTGGGAAGATGAAGATAAGTTTACTGTTCGTTAGGTTAAGATGTGGGCTAGCTCATGCTCTGCAGCACCGCAAGGCCCACCCAAAGGGCCCAAACCTCATCAGTCCACTCCTGCTACAATTCAAGGTTAAGACGAACTTGTGGACTAACGTAGGCATAACCACCACTTTTAACTGTGTCTAAAAATGTTAAATACAAACCACTGCTAACATGCAAGATGCATTTAGGTAATTTATGCAGACTTTCTTCCCCCGTACACATGACTTTATTTTCTTATGTTTTAGAAAAAATATAAGCACCCCATTAAAACTGTGAACCATGGATATAACTGCTTACGATATGGTTAAATTGAATGTTTCAGGTTATTTTCTTTTTTAAGGTACAGATTAAAAAAAAAATTCAACATGTTAATGGATGCATAGAAGGATGAAAGTATGTATGATAAAGTAATAATAATAAAATACTGATAAGATCTAGGTGATAGTATATGAGTGTTCACTACAAAATTATCCTACCTTTGGCGTGTATTTGAAATTTTTCACAAGATGTTGAGGTAAAAAATATTTAAGTTACCAAAAGCACTGTTGATACCTAGATATGGCAAACATCATGAAGACTACATACTGAATTATCAGAAAGCAATTTCCTAACAAAAATGCAAGCTAAGCTCCAAACAGGCAATTTAAAAATTCATGAAACAAGTCACTTAGAAGTTAAATCTCCTGCAGTATTAAATCATCACAAGATGCTGAGAATATGTCCTTAGAAATATTTACTTACAATTTGTAACATTTGGGGCTGTCCCGTGTGTGAATTGAAAAGCCCTCACTCAATCGGGTGTCAGAAGCAACAATTGAAAAATCTTCTCCAGCAATTGCCAATACAGTACTGAGGGGAAAAGACAAAAAAGAAAATTAAAGAATTCTTCTGGATGGTAATAACACCTTTCCCAAAATAAGAATGCTCCACAGCATATACTGGGATAAAATATACTAGATGTGTAAGCAAGTGCAGGATTCAGATGGAAGAGGAAAGATCAGGGGAAAGGAGCCCTGGCTACAAGTCATCTGGGAAAAAAATATTAAGTACTCCGTAAAAGCCACAAGCCTAAATCAGAGCAAAGGCTCCTTAGCAGAAGGTAACAGAAAAAAATCACTAAATTATCACCATCATCAAAAAATTAACATCTACCGATACAATACAACAGCCAAAGGCCATGGCCCTGCCTGCCGGCGGGGTGTGGGAGGGCAGTTCGGTGTAGACAGTGGCGCTACAACACAAGCTATCTGAGCTCAGGGAAGAGAGGCTTAGTGTTTTTCTTTTCTTTTTTTAAATTTACTTTTTTTTCTGTTTTTAAAAAAACTTATATTCTCTTGCACATAAAAGTCATAAGCACGTATGCATAAATATATATATATGTATGTTTTTGCTCATTTTAAGAACCTATCCCATTTTTTATTTTTTTAAATTTATTTTATTCTTTTATACAGCAGGTTCTTATTAGTCAACCATTTTATACACATCAGTGTATACATGTCAATCCCAATCTCCCAATTCATCCCCCCCCCCCGTAAAATTATTTTTGTATTTTTTATTTTTTGGCTACACCAAGTGGCATGTGGTATCTCAGTTCCCTCACCAGGGATGGAACCCCTGCCCCCTGCACTGGTAGTGCACAGTCTTAACCACTGGACCTCCAGGGAAGTCCAAAGGCTTAATGTTTTTCATTTCTTTATATCCAAGTCTTTATATTATGTCTTGCACTCAGGAAGACACCCAAATATCTGTTGGAAAATGGACCAACAAAGAACAAACTCTTCCCTTTGTGGCTGTGTGGCTCATGATAGCAGTTTAGTGGAGGCCTAGAGCATGAGCTCTAAAAGCAGACTGTCTGGGTTCTACATCAGGCTCTCCTGCTTAGCAGGTAACGAGATGGTGGGTAAGTGGCTTAACTTCTCAAGGCCTCAATGTCCTCATATGCGTATCAGAGATCATAACAGTAACTACCTTATTTGGGTGTTAGAGGATTAAATGAGTTAATAATTGTTAACCCCTCATACCAGTGCCTGACACATAACTGGTCCTCCATTAAGTGTTAGCTATGATCCTTGTGGCATAAGCATAAGGCAGCAGACTATGATCACTGAGAACCTGGGCTCTGGAGTTGCCCGAAATCCATCCCTGCCACTTAACAGCTCTGTGACCTTGGACAAATCATCCAAGTTCAAGTTGATGCTATCAGCAGCTGCTGTGTTAAAGGGTGGCTGTAAGAATTAGATGGCATGACCCACATAAAGCACCTGCACTGTGCCTCGCAGAACATAAGCGCTCAGAAAACTTAGGCCATTATTCTTACCGAGGTGGGATGGCACTAAACCTCTCAAGTAGAAAAGGGTGGTATTGCACATAACGTGAACACTGAATAAAGGAAAACTGGTGTAATTCAAATAAAACATTCAAACAACTTATTCAGGTGTCCCTTTTTGTGTATACAAGTGGAGTGGCATATAAGGCTTATGTGATGGACAGGTCCAACAGCAGAAAATCTCACATGGAAAAGCACAGATATCAGAATTTTTGTGAGGAACCAAAGGTTATACGAGCAGAATGAGAAAAGTTCCTTTTGCAAAGTGGAGTTTTAAGAAGACTACTGTGACAATAACACTATATGTGAAATAGGATGGAAACTCTTCCAACAATACTAATGCAGTAGGAAGGCAGCAACGTGAACAGGAAGAAACAGGTAAATCCAAAAAACATAAACACACGAACTGTACAGGTTTTTGTAACTACCAAAATGTGTTAGAAGCTGGAAGAGCCAATTTTGACATCCAAGATTCTAAACTCTGACAAGCAGCATGATGGCCTAATTATAAGCCGTGTAAATGAGAAGTGATTGAGTGGGATGATTAGTTTGCTTTTTGTTTTTATCTTAAGTTACGGTGAGGGCAGAAAATCCGGGTGGAAAGTTGTATTTAAGAAGCCAGAATCGAGGGGCTCATGAAAGGTAAAACTTGAGAAACAGATTTGGGAATATCTTCCCATAAATTAAACACGTTGAGAGTACTCAGTGACAAATGTGAGGGCTCATCAGTTGGAGTTTAACCACATTTACTCAGAATAGAAAAAGACATAGGACTAAGTCTTATTTTGTAGAAGCAAAGGCTGCCCAAGAGCCAGCAGGAGCTCTTTTTTAAAGAAAAAAACCCGAAGACTGAGAAAAGGTAATTCAATAATGAGGAAGCCATAGCAACTAACTCTAGGGCAGTAATTGGATTACAAAGGTTAAAAAGTGAGTAATGAACACTGAATACCTTCTAAGTCTTATATAGAATCTGCAACTGCCTCATGAAACGGGTCTATTAACGCATTTTGTGGTATAACTACTTCATTAGTTGTCATAGGAAATATTTAGAAGTGCAATAATAAAAGCATACATAAACTCCATGGCAACACAGCTATGGATTCAAATCCTGGGGATCAACTTCACACCAGCTCTGTGACTAAAAAAAATTAACTTCTAAAGGCCCAGGCTCATTTGTAAAATTGACGCATATACCATCTAACACTGAGTCATCATGAGGATTAAAAAAGATAACTGCTTTCAATTTACAAAATGCTTCTCTTTTGATTCTCCCCCCGCCAAAATATGAGTAGCTAAGACAGACAAGGAAATCTGGGTTCAAGAAGTTGAGGGGTACCCAAAGACCACAATGCTCTTTAGTGGCAGAAACAAGGCTAAAGTCATAGCCTTCCACCCTGTTTGCAACATACCGCAAAAATCTGCATTAAAATTTCAAGTCCATAAGGACCTGATTTATTAAACTGGTTGCCTTAAAGGGCCATCTGTTAGTTCCAATAGGGTGGGGATATTTTAAAGTACAAAGTTTGGTCGGTAAACTATAATCAGTGCTTAATTATACAGCTCTTCATTGTTAGGAGTCCTAAACAGAGTGTTTTTCCACAACCCTCATTCTTTTAGTATTCTATCAAGGAAAAGTATTACTTAAGATAAAGATGGTAACTAAAAAAAAAAAAATGACAACTTGAATGCAACACGCAAGAATACAATATTCAAAGGCCCCCCTTCTGAGTAATTTTTTTCCTGAACTTACGCTAACCCTTAAAAATAACACTTATCTATGAAACTAAGTCTGGCCGACTAATCCTACCCGCTATTTAAAATAACAGAAAATGATGAAGAAGTTTGATTTAGCTACAGACACAACTACATCTAACGACACGGCCAAGCAACCCTAACTCTTTCATCTCAGATGCTCAACCTGCCCCTTGCCTGCTGGCGCGAGAAACACGTTCAGATAGTAAGGAAAGGTTAGGTCCAGTTTTAAAGCTCTTCCAGGTATCAATTTCTACCTCCTGTCCACGCAAACCTGCCCGTCCACATCGAGACCCAGTGACCGGCCTGTAAGGTGAAGCCCTGAGGAACAAGACCGAACCGAGCAACCACGGAGAGAGAGGCCTGCGGCTGGCGGGGCAAAGCCGGGCAGCCATGCCGACAGCCTTAGGCAGGGACGTGGGGGGAGAAAGAGGAAGCGGCGGCTCTCCGGGATTTACCCTCCGTTGAAAGCGTAGGGCGAAAAGCGCAGCTGCAAAGGGCCCGCGGCGCTGTGAGGCTCCACGGCCGGGTATCTGCCCGGGCCCGAGTACGCGGCTACCGCGGACGACATCCCGCTGCTCCGCTCCTGCTGTCTCACGGCGAGATGGCGGCCCCGACCGGAAATGGCGCCACTTCCGGCTTCGCGGCGCTGCCTCCGGCCGCTCGGCCTCACGCAGGTCATTGGTCCTAGAGGCAAGCGCCGTAGCCTTCCAATGAGTAGCCGGCGCCCGCTCTTCCAAGAGACCTGACAGCGAGGTAAAGGCTTTCTCTCCCAAGGAAACATTCGAAATCACTCTTGGTGGATAAAAATTTTAAAGTCTGACCTTACAAAGAAATTGGGAAAACTATGGAGCAACGGAAGCTCGAAGGCTCTATTGGAGCGTAAATTGGTACAGCCATATTTTGAACAGGGACTGGCATTACTGGTGGGCATAGTTGAAAATACACACGCATCATGACCCAGCAGTTTCACGCCGAGGTACGTACCCTAGCCAGAAAGACGTGTAAGAATGTTCAGAAAACATTGTTCTTAATGGCCCCAAAGTGGAAATAAGCTAAATGTCCATAAACTGCATAATGGATAAAGCACCTGAGGGATGTGTCACAGCAAAAAAATTAACCTACATCAGCTAGAGCGAAGGCACATCAACATGGATGAGTCTTGTAACGTTGAGCAAAAGAATACATACTATATACTTTAGGAGTACACAGTGAGTAGGAAGGGCCTGGGTGGCTGGGGACAGGTAAGGGGGTCGTGGTGCTGGCAGTACTGGTTGTCTCTACTTGATTTAATACCGTCTGTTAATCTGTGCATGGGTTTATGTACTTCTTTATGTGAATATTATATTTTACAATTTAAAATGTTATGTAAAAAAGCAAGCAAGCAGCTGGCTAATATAGAATGGACTGTCTGATATATACATGCAATTCTGGAAGCAGAGAAGATTTTTGAAAAGTACTTTTTAAATTAAAACTTTCCCCATACTTTACTGTAAACAAAGGATTTTCTTCGATGGTTATGGACAGAGAAGTATTGTACTTATTCAGGTACTGTCCTGGATACAAAAATTTTGTAAAACATTTCCTATCCTTAAGGAGCTCACAACCTCATTGATTATATGAAGTACAAAGGAAGCAAATATACAAGCATTACAACATGTAAAATTACGCCTAAATGAGCCATAGGAGAGGTACTCTGGGGTCCAACTACCTATTAGTCTCTTTGTGACCAATGTGAAAATACTGCATAAGATGGTAGCAGCAGAATTAAAATATAATGGAATTTGTAAACCAGGTGTTTGTTTGTTTGTTTATCATTCTACATGTTTGAGAATAGCTAACATGCTTACCATGTGCCAGGCACTCTTCGTTCATGCATTTCCTTAATCCATCTCACAATCCTTAGAGAACACGTGCTAGTATTGCTCCATCCTACAGACGAAGAAACTGAGGCGGGGAGGTCTGGTAACTTGCTAAATGTCACACCGCTAGTCGGTTTAAACAATCAGCGTTTAAAAATCAATGTCTTGCCTACTACATCCAGCAGCAACCAATCGTAAAATACTCTGGCAGGGTGGCCTCGCCCGGAAGGCGGAAGAGCTCCGCCCCGCCCCTTGTTTCCCTTAAGCCGAATACCCAGCAAGTTGCCGGAAGTGACGCAACGCCCACGCTTCCCATGGCCCGCTCTCCACGGTGGACAGCTGGCCGAAGCCGAGGGCGGAACTGGCGGAAGTGACGCTAACAACGCGCGCCCGGAGTTCTGTAGGGTCGGGAAGGGTCGCGGTAGCGGGCACCTGGGCCGTTTGCGGCTTAACTTCGTTTTCGCCGACCGGTAGTTGTCTCTGCAGTGACTCCAGGTAGCAGCCCTTTTAGCTTTCCTCTGAGGTTTCGTGTAGAGGTGCCCACTGCAGCGGGGCCCCGGGGTGACGGTGGGAGGAGGCGCGGAATGGACGGGGAGACCGCGCGGGGGCTGTTCCGCTTGTGCTGCCGCAGCTTCGGCCTGTACCGGCTGCCGATCCCACCGGGTGCCTTCCTCTGCCGTGGTTCGAAAGCGGCTTCCCATTGTACGAGCGTGGGGTGCAGGGTGCTGGGAGGGGCCTGGGACAGGACAGTCCCGTGCATCCGAGACGCGGAGTGTTTATGTCCTGCCATGCGTTAATTCTTTTCGATATTGAAAGGCAGATTCACCCTGGCCTGTGCCCACCTGTTTTGCTACCAGCAGTGGTGGTTTTGTAGTAAAGTTGCGCTTGAGACTTTTTAACGTTTTGTCAGAGGCCGTAGAGTTCAGGCACGCTAGAGCGTTAAGGTACAAATGCACACCACTTTCCTCACGAGGTCTCCCTCCCTAGGCCCTGGACTGTGTGGTTTTCTCGTTTAAAACTCCAGGTAGGCGTCTCTTGATTGACATATGCAGTCACTAGAAGGCTATGCAGAATTAATTGAGTCTTTTCCTTTATCAGTGATTATCTCCAAAAAATATCGAATTTGACCAAAAAATGAGGAGATTCTGCAAACAGCTCTCTTTTGTGAGGATAAAGTAGTGCGGCAGGAGTTGTGCGGTTTTAATAACACAGGGGAGGAAAGATGGTCAGTCCCATCACTGGGAGTGAGAGATGAGCTCTGAAAATGGTAACATGAGGCCTCAACCTAGTTCCACAGATTTCTTCTCTAGACTTAGTTTGTAAAAAGGGGTCTGGAGCCACCAGTTTCTGGATAATCTGTAGTCATATTAATGAGTGGTTTAAATCCTGCCCTCATTAGCTCTTGCCTGAACCACAGCAGTGAGTCTTAAACCGAACTTACAGCCTCCAGTTTTAGCTCTTGGAATTCATCCACACTCTTGCCAAAGTAGATCTACTCATGGTGCATTTCAGAACCTTGTCACTGCTGGTGTTGCTTATGTAATAATGACTTAAAGTCCTGATAATGTGACCCTACTTATATTTGCTGTCTCATCCCCTGCAGGAACGTTCCATGCAGTCATGCTAAATTTGTTGCTTGCATACTGCATGCTCTTTCAATGTTTGTCTCCTTCTGTTTGATCTTTCTTCTGCCTGAAATGCTGAATGTAAATTCCTTCTCACCCTGCTAGACCCAAGTCATATGGTCCCTGCTTTATGAACATACTCTTCAGAACACTTGGCAGTTATATTGTCTTCTTTTGTGTAGCATGTATGCATTCAATTCATGATCACATACTATAGGCCAGGCCCTGTACTAAGTACAGAGATTACAAAGACATATATTGCTGATTTCTTCACTCAAAGGGCTTAGCATAGTGCATATCTGCTATTATAGCACTTAAGTTTTGCAGTGATTATTTACAAACCCTTCAAATTGAGCTCTTTGATGCCAGGGATCAAATGCCTCTTCATTTTTATATTTGCAGCACTCTGTTGTTGTAAGAGGATAACAGTGTCTGAAAGAGCATAATTTTCTTATATGTCTGATGTTTTCTGAAGCAGAGTTTTCTCTTTTTTTTGGTCTGTTTTCCATTGATGAATATGTAGGATATATAGTCTTTGGAGTCCTTTGTCCTTTCAAAGTCATTATCAGATTATTTCTGAGTGCTTGTTTTGTACCAGTACATGATTGAGTTACATGTGTGTCTTTGACGTATAACTTGTAACTTTAAGATCTGTAAGTTCTGTGTGAGAATATCTTATTAGATGGTAATGTTTAAACTGAAATATAATAATAATAGCTAACGTTTAGCCTGTGCTTACTGTGTGATAATTAGATGCTGTTCTTGAGGTGTTAATCAGTCCTGTTTGAATCGGTCAGTTCTCACAGCAACCCTGAGCACGGTAGGAGTCCATCTGAACTAAACAATAAAAGGTAGTTCATCAGTCACTCGGTTCTTTTGACTAAAAGAAATTTCAAACGTGTAGCCAGTAAAGAGGTGATTTAAGGAAAGCCAGATACAGGCATAGTTTGTATTTATGTGTTCTCAAGAAGTAAAGTTATTACATATATAAAAACATGATGTTTATTTTTATGTCTGTATGGCTTCTATATGGCTTCTATCACAGTGTTTTATTTAAAGTAGTTGCTCAATAAATGAGCACACTAAAGTGTATTGGGTCCAATTCAAAATTTATTAATGCCCAAGACATTGTAGAGGATAGAATGCTGAATGGAATATTGTAAAACTTGAATTTAGCCTAATAGCGCTGTGTATACAGTGCATAATATTATTATTATTATTTATTTATTTTTGCAGTATGCGGGCCTCTCAGTGTTGTGGCCTCTCCCGTTGCGGAGCACAGGCTCCCGACGCACAGGCTCAGCGGCCATGGCTCACGGGCCCAGCCGCTCCGCGGCATGTGGGATCTTCCCGGACCGGGGCACGAACCTGCGTCCCCTGCATCGGCAGGCGGACTCTCAACCACTGCGCCACCAGGGAAGCCCTACAGTGCATAATCAATATTTCTACTCAGATATGACAGGTTCCTTAGGAATTTGTTTTCCCTGGGTGTCTTTCCCCAAAAGTTTTTAATGCTGATTATGTACCTTAATTTTTAACGTTATAAGACTATAAATTAAACACATAAAAAAGCAATTTTTGTCCTGTTGGCAATTTTGCATGCAGTCACAGGAAATGTGGAAGGAATAAGATTTCAGCTTTGTAAGGTAAAAAGAAATATATTCCAAAATAGGTTCGTTGGTTTTTTTCATTGTTTGTTTGTTTTCTGTTTAACCATGAAACTGGTTTACAAGACTGTATAGCTTACCTGTATTCTTACATTAAACTTCAAACTTTTTTCAAAGCAGCATCACTGTGTCTTGGTGTGCATGAAGATAACCCAGAGGGTTGAGGAAGTCGCTAAGAGTGTGCTGGGGATGCTCTAGGAAAAGACTGAATGCTGAGGTGATTCCCAGTCCAAAGGTTTTTGATTTGCCAAGAAGAAAGTGAAGCTCATGGATCAGAACAACAGCCTCCCACCTTATGCCCAGGGCCTGGCCTCCCCTCAGGTAATACAACTGGAGGGAGGGTACACGTAGGACAGAGTCTGCATTGTTAGAGACAGTGTAAAAGGGAAGCAAGGGAATTTAACCATCTGTTGTTGAAAATGGATTTATATTTTTTAAGCCTCCTTTATTTCATTGAGAAGTTCTGTTAGGCTTTGAATAGGCTTGATAGTGTTTGATTTGGGGAGTTTGTTTGGAGGCTAAAATGTGTATTTGTCTGTAAAACTTAATCTTTTGATAAGCACTTATGAAAGTGGTCCGAGTGATTATAGGGTGTTTGATTTTGGAGATAACTCTAACCAAATTATTTTCTAGTTTTATCTTTTCATTTTTATGTTTAAAGTTTCAAATAACGTAGCTACTTTAAAATTTTTTAAATAACTTCTGTTGAAGTGCAGTTTACATACTTAAATAAAAACACTTTTTTTTTTAAGATTTAATTTTATTTATTTTTGGCTGCGTTGGGTCTTCGTTTGCTGTGCACAGGCTTTCTCTAGTTGCGGCGAGCGGGGGCTACTCGTCGTTGCGGTGCGTGGGCTTCTTCTTGTAGTGGCTTCTCTTGTTGCAGAGCACGGGCTCTAGGTGTGTGGGCTTCAGTAGTTGTGGTATACGGGCCCTAGAGCACAGGCTCAGTAGTTGTGGCGCATGGGCTTCGCTACTCCGCGGCATGTAGGATCTTCCCAGACCAGGGGTCGAACCCGTTTCCCCTTCATTGGCAGGTGGATCCTTATCCACTGTGCCACCAGGGAAGTCCAAAAACACCCATTTTAAGTATGTGTTTTGATAAGTGTACGCACCTGTGAAAGTTATAGAACATTTCAGTCACCCTAAAAATCCCTTCCTGCCCCTTTGCAGTCGCTCCCCTAGCTCCAGGCAGCTACTGATCTGCTTTCCAGAGTTAGAGATAGTTTTGCTTACTCTAGAATATCACGCAAATGGCATCATACCAGTATATGCTTTTTTTGTGTCTTCTTTGTATATCAGCAAGTTCCTTTTTATCACCAAGTAGCACTCTGTTGTATGGGTGTACCACAGTTTGTCCATTTTCCAGTTGCTGACATTAGGGTTGTTTCCAGGTTGGGGCCATTGTGAATAAAGGTGCTGTACGTTTGTGTACATTCTCCGTGTCTGCTGTGTTTTTGTTTCTCTTGGGTGAGTACTCAGGAGTGGGTTTGCTGGGTCATTGTGTAAGTGCATGTTTAACTTTATAAGAAAGCATGTTCTGAAGTTCTGCCAGCGACATGTGAGAGTGCTAGTTGCTGCACATCCTCACCATCCCTTGGGTTTTTACTTCAGCCATTCTAGAAGTACAAGCATTTTCCTGTCAACTTATGATCTTGAACACGTTGTCAAGTGCTTATTAGCTATTTATATATCTTCATTTGTAAAATGTCCTTCACATCTTTTGCCCATTCTTTATTGGTCTATTTTTTCATCTTTTATTGAATTTTGATTGTTCTTTATGTAGTCTGGATACAAGTTCTTTCTCAGATATATGTATGGTAGATGTTTTCTCGTAGCCTGTGGCTTAATTTTTAATTTTCTTTTTTAAAAAAATATTTATTTATTTTATATTTTTGGCTGCATAGGGTCTTAGTTGTGCCACATGGGATCTTTTGTTGCAGCACGTGGGCTTCTCTCTAGTTGTGGCGCACGGACTTCTCTCTAATTGTGGTGCACAGGATCCAGAGCACAAGGGCTCTGTAGTTGCGGCCCTTGGGCTCTCTAGTTGTGACACATGGGCTTAGTTGCCCCGCAGCCTGTGGGATCTTAGTTCCCTGACCAGGGATCGAACCGGCGTCCCTTGTATTGCAAGACAGGTTCTTAACCACTGGACCACCAGGGAAGTCCCAAGTTTTAATTTTTTTAATCGTATCTTTCAAAGAGTAGAAGTTCTCGATTTTTTCTAAGTCTTAGAGCATTGTTATCCTCTAGAGCCTGAAGGGTTAAGGAGCTTCCTTAAATTCTCCCGTGTTGTAAGTAGCAGAGTTGGATTTCACACCCAGGTCTGCTTCCACATCCTAAGCTCTTACCTACTATGTTATGCCGAAGAAGAAACTGATGTGTGTAAGAACAGCAAGTTCCTCCTCATTACTGCTAAATAACCCCGTTTGTACTCGGAAGGTGCCTGTCTTTGCAAATCTCACCTGCTGTTCTACCAGCCAGCCTAACCCATTGTTCTCCTACCTTCCCACAGGGTGCCATGACTCCTGGAATCCCTATCTTTAGTCCAATGATGCCGTATGGCACAGGACTGACTCCACAGCCTATTCAGAGCACCAACAGTCTGTCTATTTTGGAAGAGCAGCAAAGGCAGCAGCAGCAACAGCAGCAGCAGCAGCAGCAGCAGCAGCAGCAGCAGCAGCAGCAGGCGGCAGTGGCAGCCGTTCAGCAGTCGACCTCCCAGCAGGCAACCCAGGGGGCCTCCGGCCAGACACCACAGCTTTTCCACTCACAGACTCTTACGACCGCACCCTTGCCGGGCACCACTCCCCTGTATCCCTCCCCCATGACTCCCATGACCCCCATTACCCCTGCCACGCCAGCCTCAGAGAGCTCTGGGATTGTGCCACAGCTGCAGTGAGTACTTGTTGTATGTCCTTTCGCTGCCCTGGAGGGGTCCTCTGGAACTGTGCTGCTGTTCTTTGTTCTCAGGTGGATTGATTTATTTGTGTGGCACTAATGGTGATCATGCATCATAACTCGCTTTAAAAAGAAAAGGAACGCTGTCTTAGTAAGTCAGTGCCCCCAGTAAAAGGCTCTCAGAACATCTTCAGAAATTTCGTAGTTGTGCTTATATGTTTGGGCCAATGAAGTCCAATTTAGATTGCATTATTGTTATTGTAGACATTTTGCTGTAGCTGATTTACCAAATGAAGCTTTATGTAGTCTCCTTCCCTTGTGATATTTTTAGTCTTTGGGAAGATTAAGTACTTAGTCACAGAATCATTATTGTTCATAGTGGCCCTTGTTTTCCTTATTGTAAGGGCTGCATGTAAATTTTTGAAGAACTGTGCCCTTCCCACAAGCTGAGGATGGCTGTTCTTGTCCTAAATGTATTTTTCTATCTAATTGAATTAGGTCCTGTATGTCACAGAACTGAGGAGTAGGGGACGGGTAGGGAAAATTTCTCCTTCCTGAAAAACAAACAAATATTCTTAAATATCTGTCCCTGAGAAGTATATAGCTTTTGCCTTTAGGAAGTTTATGGCCACATCAGGGGTTATTTGTAACAACTATGTTACCCAGTTTTCTTGTAAGTCATTCCTGATCATTTTTAGAACTAAGTAATGTTTAACCATGGATCCTGACTGTTATCCAGTGACCTAAATCTTGCCTTGGGTGTGTGTTTGATCTGAAACAATTTAAAAAACAAAATAATTTTAATTTTTTTTTTTTTTTTTTTTTGTGGAACGCGGGCCTCTCGCTGTTGTGGCCTCTCCCTTGCGGAGCACAGGCTCCGGACGCGCAGGCTCAGCGGCCGTGGCTCACGGGCCCAGCCGCTCCGTGGCATGTGGGATCTTCCCGGACCAGGGCACGAACCCATGTCCCCTGCATCGGCAGGCGGACTCTCAACCACTGCGCCACCAGGGAAGCCCAATAATTTTAACCTTAATGATTTTAGAAAGATAAGCACTTGTTAGTTCACCTCTATAAACACCATACCCTATTGTCTTGCACACTTACCTGGCCGCTATGTGCATTTAAGTTTGCACCTTTGGTTTAACTCGTAAATTCTACCCAGTTCAGATGGGTTGTTTGTTTCTTGCCAACACCGTAATATTTCCGGTATTCCAAAAAGCATCCCAGAAAATTCACAAGATTGTAGAAATTAAATAACATACTTTTATTTTTTTAATTTATTTTTGTTATGAACTTATTTATTTATGTATTTTTATTTTTGGCTGCGTTTGGTCTTCGTTGCTGCGTGCGCACGCTTTCTCTAGTTGCGGCAATCAGGGGCTACTCTTTGTTGCGGTGCACGGGCTCAGTAATTGTGACGCGCAGGCTCAGTAGTTGTGGCGCATGGGCTCAGTTGCTCCATGGCATGTGGGATCTTCCTGAAGCAGGGCTCAAACCCATGTTCCCTGCCTTGGCAGGCGGATTCTTAACCGCTGTGCCACCAGGGAAGTCCAAAAAACACACTTTAAACAGCCAGTGGATTGAAGATCACAGGGGCAGTTAGAAAATACTTAGGGACAAATGAAAACAAAAATACGACATACTGAAACATATAGGATGCAGCAAATGTGGTGCTGTGGGTGAAATTTGTACCTATAAATGATCACATTGAAAAACAAGAGGGCTTCCCTGGTGGCGCAGTGGTTGAGAATCTGCCTGCCGATGCAGGGGACATGGGTTCGAGCCCTGGTCTGGGAAGATCCCACGTGCCGCGGAACAACTAGGCCCGTGAGCCGCAACTACTGAGCCTGCGTGTCTGGAGCTTGTGCTCCACAACAAGAGAGGCCGCGACAGTGAGAGGCCCGCGCACCACGATGAAGAGTGGCCCCTGCTCGCCGCCACGAGAAAGCCCACGCACAGAAACAAAGACCCAACACAGCCAAAAATTAAAAAAAAAAAAAAAATTCAAATCAATAACTTAACATTACAACTGAAAAAAGAACAAACTTAACCCCAAAACTAGCAGAAGGAAGGAAATAGTAAAGATTAGGGCAGAGATAAATGAAATAGAGAAAATCAATGAAACAAAAGGTTGGTTCTTTGGAAAAAATCAACAAACGTTTAGTTAGTCTAACAAAAGAAGGGAAGACTCAAATTACTAAAATCAGAAAAGGAAGTAGGGATGTTACTACCAATTCTACAGAAATAAAATAGATTATAAGAAAGTTCTGTGAACTTGTGTATGTAAAATTGACTGGAAGGAAATAGGTGATGTAGAAATGAGAACATTGAGTTGATCATCCTAACTGGCATTACAGTTGTGTATTAAAGAAGACACCCAACCTCTTTTCAACCTAATTATGAGCCATCGAGTTTTCAAAGGTATTGCATTTTGACAGTGCAAAAAAAAAGACCCAGAAGCAGCCATGAGCTGGAACAGTTGGAGATGTATTTGCAATCTGAGATCACTATTCACAAGAGAGTGATGTTGCAACTCATTTATAAGTTATTTGTAAAATTATATGGGTATTAGAAAATGGAAAGTGTTCATTGGACCCAGATAATAAATGGTGATGTTTGTTTTCCTTGACTTACTGAGGGTTAATCAGAGGAAAAAGCTGGTTTTCTTCCTTTGTCAAAGACAATTGAACTTTTGTTCTTCCAAAAGATACTTATTTTGAGAGAAGTGAGGAAGTCGTACCTCACTTAGGAGCCATGTGTATACAGAGCAAGTTGCCCCCATTTAAGCCTCAGCTTCTTCATCTGAAAATGGCAATATTAACAGTTATTACTTCATAGTGCATTGTAAGTGTTAAGTGAGATTATCTTTGTAAAATGTTGGCATGGTGTTTGGTACTTGTTTAAACACTTAATAAATGTCAGCAGTGTTTTTAAATTTTAATTTAAAAAATTAAGATAGTTTAAATTAAACTAATTTAATCTCATTAAATTTCATTAAATTAGTTTTAATGAAAGAATACAATTTCTAAGTAATCATCTAACACTAACAGTAAATAATCATGTTTTCTTTTCTAATTTCTTACAGAAATATTGTATCCACAGTGAATCTTGGTTGTAAACTTGACCTAAAGACCATTGCACTTCGTGCCCGGAATGCTGAATATAATCCCAAGGTCAGAACAATTTTAATGTATTTCAGACTATAATAATACAGAATTTTCTTCCAAAGGTCTCTAGATCAAAAAGAATATGTTGTGTTTAAGTTTGTTGACACCAGCAAAACAAGGATTTAAAGCAAAATATGCCTCATTTTTATTGAATAACTGCCAAGTAAGAGACTCTAGGAATACAGCAGTCCACAAGATAGAGTTTGACATATCCATTGTGAGGGGATCATGTGAAGTTACAGAACAAAGTATATAGTATGATCCCATTTATGTTTTGAAAACTGTATAGAATAGAATGCCATGCTACCTGGAATTTATTTCAGAATAGTCCAGTTGGAGAATTGGGAAAGGGGCATATGGATGAAACAAGATTAGCCAAAAGTTAATAATTGTTAAAGTTGGATAATAAGTACAAGAAGTTTATTATATTTTCTACCTTTGTATAACTGCTGATTTTTTTATAATAAAAAGATTAAGGGAAAAATACCTACAAGTTTTCTGATTTTAAGATAACAGCCTAGGGCTTCCCTGGTGGCTCGGTGGTTAAGAATCCCCCTGCCAGTGCAGGGGATATGGGTTCGATGCCTGCTCTGGGAAGATCCCACATGCCACGGAGCAACGAAGCCCGTGCACCACAGCTACTGAGCCTGCGCTCTAGAGACGTGAGCCGCAACTACTGAGGCCCGCACGCCTAGAGCCCGTGCTCTGCCACAAGAGAAGTCACCGCAATGAGAAGCCCGTGCGCCGCAGCGAAGAGTAGCACCCGCTCGCCACAACTAGAGAAAGCCTGTGCACAGCAATGAAGACCCAACGCAGCCAAAAATAAATAAATAAAATAAATAAATTTATTTAAAAAAGAAAACAGCCTAATGCATATGGCAAGTCCATATGAGTGTAGCATTATAAGAATTAATCTTTTGTCATAATTTTATTAAGTTGAATACATGATTTTACATAATTTTTTCTAATGAAATGATATTAGTTATCCAAGCAATACAACCAGTAAAGGGAATTTAGGAAATGCAAAATAATTAGGCATCTCCTGGGACTTGATAAACTAGAATATAATGCTAACATTTTTACATGGTGATAAAATCAGAGAAGACGTATAGTAGTTTTTAAACTAAAAGAGTGAAAGCAATCTAATCTGTCAAAGAGTGATCTTGATTAGAAATAATACGAATTTTTTCATGTGTAATTAGATAGCAGATATTAAAATTTCAGTTATTTTGAAACTAATTTTTTGCTTTATATCATGTAACCTAGTTACTGAGGCCATTACATTTATATAAATGTCAATCCACCAATTCATTTTCTAAAAGTCTATTGGAATCAGGAGGTAACGTCACTGTGTTGATACGCTTGTAATCTGATTTATTAATTCCTTCTGGAGGTGGAAAAGGGTTATCAGTAGATTTGCCTAAAAAAATTAATAAAACAAAATTTATAGTTAAAGAAAAATATTTTTGCAAATATTCCTTGTTTTCGGTTGTTGGGATGTGTATGACAGAACACAGAGATCTTGGTCCAACCGCCTTAGCAGTCACAGCTTGTGTGTTTGCTCCATATGCAAAAGACGTGTGGCACATGGTGATGTAAGGGAGCCCTGTATGGAAACACATGGCAGATATCTTGATAACTGTCTAAGTACCAGGTCCTTCTTACTATTTGGGGTGTTTTTTCTCATTGTCTAGTCCTCCTGACAGAAGTCAGTAGTCTGGCATGACATCATTAACTATTGTCTCTGGCTGTTTTAGCGGTTTGCTGCTGTAATCATGAGAATAAGAGAGCCCCGGACCACTGCACTGATATTCAGTTCTGGGAAGATGGTGTGCACAGGAGCCAAGAGGTGGGTTTAAAGGAGTTCATTGTCCTGATCTGTATGTTATGAAAGAAATGGCTGTGTCATGGTTTGTAGGTGTTAGGCTAATACTTTAGTAAAATGTTATTGTTGCTTTCTTATTAAAATAGTTGATTCTCATCACTTTTCGACAGCAGTAACTTCATTTGCTTAAAATCATTAGTTTAGGGTGTATGCTATCGCCTTATTTCCTCCATACAATTCAGCATGCATGCCTGCCTCATTTTTGTCATTCATCAAATCACCCTGCACTTGAGAGCCTTTTGTCGACGATGATACTGCTTTCATTATGCTTTTGTTACCTGAGCCCTGCCTGCTAAGTCATAGTTTTGTCCAAGAGATGACTTCTAGGAATGGATAAAGAAAGACTTGACATAAAAGAGGAATTAGTGTATGCATTCTTTGCGTATAAATCTCATCATTATTTTCCTATCCAAACGAAGCTTGTTAGTTTTCATCTCAGTAGAAATTTATGAGCTAAAATACAATAATATTAATGATAATGGTGATGATGATATTATGTTTCACGTATATAAAATCTAGGGCTGTTGGGACTTCTCTGGTAGTCCAGTGGCTTAAGACTCTGCGCTCCCAATGCAGGCGGCCCGGGTTCGATCCCTGGTGAGGGAATTAAATCCCAGACGCGGCAACTAAGAGTTTGCATGCCACAAGTAAAGATCCCGCGTGCCACAGTGAAGATCCCGTGTGCTGCAGTTAAGACCCGGCACAGCCAAATAAATAAATAACTATTTTTTTTAAAAAAATCTGGGGCTGTCAGTAATTTGGTGAATTGAAGAGGGATTCATTTTGGTAGGCCTAAGTTTTCTGTCAGGGACACGGGAATACTTTGTACATAAAACTGTTAATGTCTGTTGAGCTTTTCTTTATTGGAAGGGGTGACCAGTTTACACTTTATAAAATATCTTTCCTAATTTGGACTTTTTATAAGTTTTTCATCTAAATAGTTATTTTAGCTGTCTTTGAGTATGAATATTTCACTTTTTCTTTCCCTAGTGAAGAACAGTCCAGACTAGCAGCAAGAAAATATGCCAGGGTTGTACAGAAGTTGGGTTTTCCAGCTAAGTTCTTGGACTTCAAGATTCAGAACATGGTGGGGAGCTGCGACGTGAAGTTCCCTATAAGGTTAGAAGGCCTTGTGCTTACCCACCAACAGTTCAGTAGGTGAGTTGGAAATGGATTGTGATTGCTTTCGGCAACAATTAATTTATAATCTATTTAAACATTGTTCATGATAAAACATGTGCAAACTAATTAGTATGTAAGAACAAATGATACACTTATAGGTATATTTATTGTTGAAGTTTCTTCCTGATGTCTTTGGTAACACCTGTTGTTCTCACCAGCCTCCTACTTCTCTGTCATTTCACTTAACGACACCCAAAACTCCCCTTTACTGGGATGAACTGATTCCCCTTCTGTATGTTTTATCATTTTATTGTTCACTAAATACATTTTAAATGCATGAACAAAGTCCACAACCTCTTGTATCAGTTTTTCCCCAGCTGTTGGAACCTTCACATTTATTCTCCCTGCTACTTCCTGATGAAGACTTAAGTCAGGTGGTCCCTGCCCACCTCTCCAGCCTCTCTGCTCATAGCACCCCCAAGGCTTATCATGCCCATAGTGCACCAGGGCCCTTGCACATCCCACTTTTATACCTGGCACACTCTTATGTCACTTTTCACCTAGGAAAGTCCCACTGGCATTTCACATATCCACCCCAGCATCTCTTCCTCAGAGAAGCCTATCTTGAATTTCCCACTAGGTTAAACACAGTCACACATCCTGTTTTCAATCTCTCTAACTAAGAAAATGAGATTACTAGGATTAGAATAAAACATACCAGTAGTGAGTGCAGTTAGTCAGACAACATAGGGAACGATTCAGTCTCCAGTTAGTATCTTTTCTATCAGTTTGGTTAAATTGCCTGAACAAAGTTAACAGCTAGAGATATTTCAGTTTAAGGAGATGAGATGTGAATGATTAGAAGGTAAACTCTGTGACTGTCAGATCTTATAAATAAATGATTATTGGGCTCTTGTAAGTCAGTGTAAACTTGTCCAGAATGAAACTTGATAAAGGTCAGAGACTATAGAACATATTTATAAAGCTCTTGTTCTTATGTCATTAGAAGTAGAGTTAGTTGGTCTTCAAGTGCCAGTTACAAGTTGGCCCCACTGGCGTCGAGTACGCTCTCCTGTGATGCTACTTAAGAATTGGGCTTCACCTCCTCATTAGTTTGCTGCTTACCCAGTACTTTCCCTTGTTCAGGTCCCCATTTTTTCTAAAGGCATGAGCAGCTGTTAATTTCAAAACTGTTTTTGCCATTTTCCTTTTAGTTACGAGCCAGAGTTATTTCCTGGTTTAATCTACAGAATGATCAAGCCGAGAATTGTTCTCCTTATATTTGTTTCTGGAAAAGTTGTATTAACAGGTAAGTTGCAACAGGAAGTAGTGTTCGAATTTTTGAAAGTGTGAAGAATGGCATTTTCTCAGTGCTAAGAAGTAATATCAGTGTCGTGACAGTTGACTAGTGACTTGTAAAGAAGCCTTGCCCCTTTTTTCTCTTCCCCTGACCCTAACGCTCTGATGGGAAACACACCCACCAGAGGGAGGAAGCCAAGGGAAGTCAGAGCACAGCCCTGCTGGTTCTTCAGCTGAAGCATGACCTTGGTGGGAAGGGGGGAGGTGGGCATTACATTGCATGACAGATGGCGTTTTAGGTTGGGTACCATTGTCTAAAACTTTGGCATTCATCACCATTATCATTTTGCGATAACAAAGGAAGATTCAAAAGAACTTGTTTGAAGGCAGCGATTGGGAGAATGAGATTCAGCCACTCGCACTGCTGCCCTGCTGGGTTCTGACACAGTCCAGAGACCAACACCAGTCACGTGGGCAAACTGGGGGGAAGGAGCTGGAGTCACCTGGGGCGCTGCTTTTGTAATTTGTTTAAAAAGCCAACTTAAAAAAAATACCACCTTAAAAAGAAAAATAGGATTATGACCAGGGTCCATCATTAATCTTTTAATGCATCTGTCTTACTAGGTGTGGAGAGAATTGTGCTTGTGATTTTATGTTAAATGCCATTTCAGACTCTTCTCTACTCCAACTTGTCTTCATAGGTGCTAAAGTCAGAGCAGAAATTTATGAAGCCTTTGAGAACATCTACCCTATTCTAAAGGGTTTCAGGAAGACGACGTAATGGCTGTCATGTACTCCTGCCTCCCCCACCCACTTGTTTTAAAACAAATCATTTCTGGTACATTTAGTGGTGGTGTGGACGGCCCCATGTGATGAGAGGATGGATGTCCGGTTGTAGGTTGCAGCACGAGGTGAAGCTCTCCTGCATGTGTACCACATAGGGATGCCAGGAAGGGGGTATTATTTCTGCACAGAGAACACCGAAGTGTTACTGTAAGTTGCTTGAACTGTGCTGCTATTTGGGCAGCGCTGCCCGTTTATTTATATTTAGATTTTAAACACTTACTGCTGTTGACAACTTGGTTTAAGGGACAAAACTTTAAGTGTTAAAGCCACCTCAACAGTCGATTGGACTTTATTTTGTTTAATTTCTTCCCCATAAACCACGGTTTTTATATTTCTACCAGAAAAGTAAAAATCTTTTTAAAAAGTGTTGTTTTCTAATTTGTAACTCCTGTGGGTTATTTTTGTGCCACATTCCGCCTTTTCAGTATTGCAGGACAGAATAGAAATGTATTAATGAAAACAAATGGCTGTACATATTTTTCTTCCTTCAGAGTACTCTGTACAATAAATGCTGTTTATAAAAGTGTTAGATTGATGTTATAAATGAAACTTTGTAAGATTCATGTGATCATCCTGTTTAAAAAGTCATATTTTAGATATAATGCCTGAAACCATTTCAGTGTGTTTGCTTTCTTGCTTGCTTGTTGTTTGTTTCAATCAACATTTCATTGTATGTTGCAGTGAAAATGGAAGAATTGTCTGAAAATTTTAAGTTGCTCACAAAACGTGTTTATTACGTCCCATACATTGAGCACCTCCCGTTTCCCAGATACGTTGCCTTCTCACAAAATCTGCAGTGAGCTGGTGTTCCTCGTTCACAAGTAGGGCCAGGTAGGCCCCAGCTGAGGGTCTGCCCAAGATTACAGAGCCCGTAAGTGGCAAACACGGGCTCTAAGCCAAAGGCCTCCAGTGTAGAGCTGGGGTCGTCCACCGACTGGTGAGGTATGTTTTTCTCATGAATATCAGGTGAGCGTGTGTAAGTTCTTGGGGTTCATCGTTCGGGTGTGTGTTTTTCTTTTTAAGTGTAGAATGATTTTTTCAGGCGGCTCAGCGCTGTATAACCAGAAAGTTTCTCCCTTGCTCTCCCTTCTATCTGTTTCCCCAGGTTGACTACCACATTGGTGGGCACCGCCCCAGCCCTCCTCTGTTCAGGTGTTTTCTTTTGGGGGTGATTTTGTTATCATACTGAAAAAACAGTAAAGCTTATGTTTGATTTTATAGCTTCCTTTTTTTTTTTTT